>JABCJV010000438.1:0-17755 GCA_013184325.1 Fusarium luffae
ATTCAAAAGTCACTGGTGAAAGATCCGAGCGCCGATATCTGGACCTTTAACTGGCTTATCTCTGGCGGCATGTTAAAAAGCAAAGAAAAATGATCGCCTCTCTCACCACTTTCCCCGTCCCGCCGCTCAAGCGATGTCACTTTCCTTTTATAAGCAGGTAGAATTAAACCAAACAGAGAACCTCCTTGACAGGTCTGGACGAGTGAGCTTACAGCGTTGGTTTATCTTGAGTGATGTTGTTCTTATCAGCGATATGGCCAGTTCAGCTACTGGGATTATCATTAGCTGGCATGGATGCTTATCAGTTGCTCAGGCCTCGCGAATGATGGCCTGCTGCCAAGAAGACTGTGAGATGTGATGAATGGATAGAAGAACGAAGCATTCGGAAATGCTTTTTAAATGATAGATCATGGACGCATGAATCGTTGTGTTTCGTAGCGCTTACTGGTAATAACCTGGCGTTTATAATATGCGAGAGAGATGTCTATAATATGAGGGAGATGACTTCAGACCGTCAAATTGTCTCAGATTCATCAACTTCCATCACTAAAAACTTACAAGAGCTTGTGATTATTGAACTATCGCTTGGACGTTTCGCCTCTCATCATTCCGGCTCCGGATCCTTGGGTCTAAGACGGGCAAAGCTCCCGTTGAATTGGCTTTACGCTAAAAAGCACATCAGCCCTGGCCCAGCGAAACTTCAAGGTCTTGCGGGCGTTATCAGTGAGTTCTCTGCGTGATACCGCGGCTCTGCGGCCTTCCCCTTGTAAGAAAGCCTGGTAGTCTAGGCTCGGCGAGGGGGTTCAAAGGCGTCGAGTCACTTCTTTTCCGGATGGTGGGAAATAATCCCTGGTGATTGACCGTTCTTATACAGATCCCTATTCCTTAGTATAAGCCTCCTTGTCGTCTTTATATCTGTATACAGTACTGTGCTTGCCACGAGGCAGCCCTCTTACGACTCTACACACCATCAAGTCTGGGATTGACTTGTCTTTTAATACAAATCAGTTTTCATCTGAATGTCACTCGATCCATCACAAGAAGACTTCATATAACTTACTTATAACCTTGCCTTCCGCCGCCGTCACAATACGCGAGATATCCACTTACAGCCACATCGATCTTATACGCCATGTCGGCACGAAGCGCATATGCGCGCAAGAAAACAACACAGGCAAAGGGTAAAGATCAAGTAAAACATGGAAGAGCTCAATCTATAGCCACTTCCTCAAGTGGCGATAGCATTTATGTCGATAACTCTATGCCACCAGGTGGTCCGCTCATGTCTCCTCGTTATCAACCACCAATGCCACAATATGCCATGTCAATCGCAAGCAGAAGCAAACCAATGACAGCACCAGATTGGAATAGAGACGCCTATTTGAGTAACCAGCTTGCTTCACCGACAGAGGACTGGGTTCATGGAAGGACAAGGAGAGCAACCATGCCAGAGGAATACAGCACCATCGAGAAGAGTGGACTGCGATCAATAATTGACAAGCGAAGCGACGATGTACGCAAAACTATAGCAAAGACCTTTACCTTTCGCAAGAAAGAAAAAGAGGAGGAACCACTGGACGAAGACGATGAATCAAGTCGACAAAGTGCCGATACTTTACAACCCAGAATCATTCCTAGTCCTGGACCCAGTCCAACCGAGAGCCGTGGTTGGGACATACAATCTACATCAAGAACAGACTCACGTCTGGCATCCGTATCTTCATCAACGCCTTCTCAGTATCTTCTTTCACCATCGCCAAGGTCACAAATCTCGTGCAATATACCACTCGCAGGTCCACCTCCCACCGGCAAGTTACCACCGATACCCCCAACTCCTCCTGCGTCGGCGCCGCAGATAAAACGTTGGTGTGGCGGAGGGAAGCCCATAACCAAGTGGAATAAGCTTAGGAAAGACCCGGAATTATGGGATCCAAATGGTGATGTTCTCATTTATCTTGGACGCAAAGGACAGAACTTGCCTACGATGCGTATATCCTCTTTTGTCATCGAAGCAACCAACAGCCGATATCTCCTCTCGCTTCTCAACGAAGGTTCACTTGAGGGACAAGAGGATTCACCCCAATCTCCTACGAGTGAGAGCTATGGAGGAAAATTGGGACATGAGCTTAGAGATGGGCCACTTACACCTCCTGCTTCTCAACGTACCAGCGTCGGAGACATGGGAGGACAAATCTTGTACAGAATGCATTTCCCGCCCCCACAGAATGTCAAGAGCATCGATCAGCTGCGCCATCAGATCACGACTCGCAACTTCTTTGCTCTACTGCTCAACGCTTCGATAGTAGGCATGTCGCTACATGAGGCTCTATCAGATCTTCACATGAGACTCGACAGCTACATGCCCCCCAACAACGACAATGTCAGCCAGATAGTTCGCTACATCTACAATCGAAATCTCGACGATATACGAAACAGCCCTTCAGTTGCATTGTCACTGTTGATTTGGGCGGAGGAACCGGATGTCAAGTGGGAAGAAGGATGGAGAGAATGCTTCATGCATTGCGTGGGCATGTACGATCTGGTACAGAAATACAAGGACTTCAAGCGTGTCTCTCCAAACACGAGGCAGTTGATGGAGACGGCCAGTAAGGAGATGCTTGGTCGCGTTCAGGCAGCCGAGGACCGTCTTGCCGGCTTCAGATACCAGGATATATACATGTTCAACCCGGAGACTGTCTCAGAGATGAGGGCGATTGTTAGACTGCAAGATATGTTTCTGCAGCACTTTGAGCACGAGTATGGATCTTGGCCTCCCTCGCCACTGACAAAGTCAGACAGTCGATCGAGTCGGCCACGTGATGTCGCTGAACCAGACAGATGGTTGACTCGGACATTAGCGATGAAGTTGCAAAGAGACTTTGGCGCGCTGTATGATTATCTTGTGGATCGCGACATTGTCTGGGGTGTCTTGGAAATGCAATCAAGGAGTATACTCACATTAGCGTCTAAGACGACCAACAGCGCTATCAAACCAGACATAGACGGCATGCCCATGACAGATATGCTCATCGAGTTTGATAAGAAGTATCGCTTCCCTCATATCCCCCACCCATATCCTCTATTGCCTGGATCAAGAGGTTCATCTCGAGGAAACGACCAGAAGAAACGGGCTGATTACATGGATACGCTTGAGAGGAGGATACGGCTTGCCTATGCGGAGAGCTACAACGCAAACGAGATGGATGCCCGATCTGGTCCCAATAAGCTTGTTCAGGCATTCGAGCGCTTTGAGAAGACCGACGATATTGGCGACATGATCCCCGCCACGGCACGACGGAGTCGATGGATTCTCATATACAGCATCCTGCAGTCACTGGCTTCTGTATCTGTAGATGATGAGAGGGTGCAATACAGTGACAAGGTCGACTATCACCTGAGTCCAAGGCTTGAGGGAGCAAAGATACCACCATGGAAGCGCGGGGCAAGCGAGAACATGGGAGATGGAGCGCACGAAAAGTCGTATTGCTGGACTGAAGAGAGAAAACAAAAAGAAGAGAGCGATGAATACGATGATGATGTTGACCTGAGTCTCATGACCGACTTGGATCTTCCTATTCAGATGAACACGGACGGAGCGGACGGAGGCCGGAGCACGGAGATTGGTGGGTCCAACGGCACGGACATGGACATGGACATGGCCATGGACACGGGCCCGGGGTTCAGTCCAGCGCTGAGAGAGAGAACCAGAATCCGGAGAGGCCGAGATAGTGAGAGTCCTGTAGTGACCGACTACCTGTATACTTAATTAATTTTATGCGCTGAATAGACTAGATAGACGTTAGCGACAAACTAATTCTGCAACCTGAGATGGTACCTGGTGATCTTTGTCTTGATCCCCAGCCATTGATTAAAAAGGGAATGGATATCCCCGTTAAAAATACTCCATTGATGTGCTGCTGCGATGCGGATCTGCCGAAAGCGAAAGTTTTATTATCTGAAACATACGGAACGGTTCAATCCGGTCCACCGCCTTATGCAAGTTTGGATCATGTTCCTGAGTGAATCTGAATCTGAATCTTGGGGCTTGCAGATGCAGATTCAGGTTCATCTTCACCAGCCACCGATGATACAGTAAGAAGCTGTTATGGATACTCATACTCTACCTAGCCAGGGGTTTACCGGTTCAAGGGTCTAAGGCCCTTCTTGTTTTGGGTGCAATATTCGTTTGTCTTTTTTATCTTTTTATTCCCAGCCAACTTGTTTTGTGCCAGTTTTTACCATTTTGGGGGTCCGTGAGGGAGTTTAGTTTAGTTCAGTTGCTGACCAGCCTCTTGAATTTTTGATGACGTCGCAACCATAAGGGTCTAGATTTGGGTCAGTCAGTCTTGGCTAAATAAAGACAAAAAAGGGTGCCTTGATTTGTGACTCAATTGACTCAATCTCTGGATGTATTCAATTGATGATTTGATTTGATTTGATTTGACTGTTGAGTGCTTGCATTGCTAGTGCAGGTCGACGTCATGATCATAATTTCGGCATCACCGACCAGGAAGACCGTTGAAGAGGGAAAGAAACTTCAAGTCTGGGGAAAGCAACAATTAGAGATGGTGCTCTGACTTGGACCGACACAACGCATAGACTTAATCTCCATTGAGTTGGTGATACGAGCCCAAGACTTTAGAAACCTCCCCTCTCTTCTTACAGCGCCTAACAGAGACAGAGCCCAACCACTAAATTAACTCAAGCAGTGAAGCAACAGCAACAGGGGTTGTAGGTCGTTTTACAGGGGTCATCCCACCTCCTCGTGGCTCCTGCGCCATCTATTTCCATGCACCAACCACCTCAAATCAAAAGAGATTCTATTGCAGTAGTTCAAGACTCAAATCAAGTCTTTTGAACAACTTGAATTGCTACAAAACCAGACCTTTCTTCCCACACACCCTGAGCTTCTTCCTTCTCCTCTTTCTCTCGCTCACTTCTTGATCTCTTCATCAAGCGACCACTCATTTAGTCATTCACCGACTATAACAGCGTTGCTTATACCTACTACCTACTACCAGCTTCAAGCTTCGTTCGTATAAGTCAAAGTCACCGCGCACGTCATCAACGGTGCTTACTCCGACTTTTGTGCGACTTTAATCCAATCTTCGAGTCAGAGCTGCAAAGCATTAAACCGCAAAGATGCTTTTCGCAATGTTCTTTGTTTTCTTCCGAGTCCTTCAGATCGTCACTCTGGTAAGCGAAACACCATCTACTGAATATCACCATCACCAAACTAACAATCAATCATAGATCCCGTGTATGGGCATGCTCGCCTGGTTCGTCGATGGCTTCGTCAAGCAAAACGCCTTGACTCCCGACTCTATCCTTATCCTCTTCATCGTTTCTGTTCTCGCTCTCGCCTGGGCAATCTTCACTCTCTTCAGCTACCACCGCTCCTCGACCAACGCCCACTTTGTCGCATTCGTTGACGCCCTCTTCTTCGGCGCCTTCATCGCTGCCGTTTACTACCTGCGCTACGTCCGAAACACCGACTGCGTTAGCATTCGCCGCTCCGACGACTGGGATGTCTCTGCTGGCAGTGTTCGTGTCATTGGCCCTAGCTACGATCTCGTCAACAACAAGCCCTGCACTATGCTCAAGGCCTGCTGGGCGTTTGGTATTATGAACGTTATCTTCTTTGCCATCACCTCTGTTGTCGCTTTCTTGCACGGTGGACATATGAGCGCCTACGACCGTCACCACTCTTCTCGCCGATCCTACCACTCCAGCCGTCACAGCCACCGAAGCCACTCTCGCTCTGGCTCTCGTCACAGCAGCCGTAGCCGTCCTCACTCTCGCCGTGTCTATGTTTAAATGGCATCAAGACTATTGCGCTTGGCTTGACTCGACTGCAAGCACGGACCAGAAACAACAACACGGATGGAGGATACCGCCTTTTCGGCCACATCCTGCTCTCCACTTACATACATGCCCGAGTGCCACAATACCCCAGCCCAACCACCGCCAGATGGTAGCTTCACAAGCTCTACAGTTTGTCCCATACCCCTGAATAGGTGCCTGATCACAACGCATCATGTCTCGTGCCAGGGATCCCGGTCCTTTTCACCACGTCGAGGACCACTGGACAAGCTGTCAAGGGCCAGTGATGACTGTCACAAAAAAAGGCGGCTTAATGCATTATGAAATCTCCTAGAACATATTTCTCATTTTGTGCCAGGATTTATACAGATTTATGACCAACATGATACAATGTTGACGACCTATCTTTGTCTTGTATGCTTCCGAGGAGGACAAGGGAAGCTAAAGGTGAGGGAGCGCTCCGAGTCAGATAATGGTTTTACCGCAGCTCATGCCCTGGAGGCTGCTCCGGTTGATGATTCTATTGTACATAATACGACTATACTTTTACATGAATCAATGAATAAGAACAATATACTAGGTACCTCAATAAATGTAACTTGGACCATCAATATTCGCCTATGTTTTGTCTATATCCTAACGCCGTATGATGCTAAAATGGTATCACTTTTGTATATAAATCTCCATCAGTGTCGACCTGATTCGCCAACTTGATATCCCCTTGCGACACCACTCCTGCCCTCTTCGACCAACGTGCTGGCCTCGTTATCGAAGTCGGTACCCAGACCTTGCCATGTTCGACCGGAACGAAGGAACTCAGCTCCTGGACTTGCCACACCGTTGATGCTTGCCAGTTCACCGACACTACGCTTGATAAGAGAATCATTCTGCTGCGATGGACTGGGTTGGCCGTCGCCGTTCGACTCGACAGCAGCTGTCGCGGAAGGGTTCTTGCGAACCGGGAGTCGCATCGGTCGACTTGAAGAGATCAGCTTTCCAGTGCGCATATCGAACTCGGGGGGCGCAGATTCATCTCCTTCAACACCGCCAGCGACATCATCGAATTCGTCCTCTGGTTCTGCAGCAGCTTCCACCGCTTCCTCTGTCACATCTTCAGGCTTGTCATTAAGTCCCAGTTTCTCGATGCCTCCCCACCACTCGCTGCCCCAAACTCGCTCGTCCTCGCTCATCAGGGCGACCTCAAGCTCGAATGGTGTGATGACTGGCCTCCAATACCCGGCATCGTCCTCAATGAGACCACTCTCCCAGCATCCCACGACAACCCAGCCCTCGATTTCAGCAAAGTTCGCCAGCTTGGCAGGGTTCAGCTTGCCCACGACAATCGTGTAGCTCTTCTTGTCTGCGCGAGCGATTTTCTCACGGAGAGTATTGATGGAACTCAAGTAATTCGCGACCGAGAGCGTGTTGACAAGGATACCAATGACACCAGCGGAAGCGAGTGACAGCACTTTGGCGAATCGCCGACGCAGAAGACCTGCCGTTCGCATCGTAGGGTTTTCGAGGGCCGGAGAGGAGGGTGTGGAAAGGACGTGCAGCGAGGCAAAGCGTGTGTAGAGAGCGAGTAGAAGCGCCGAGGGCGGGTCCGAAATGTGAATGATCGAGTAGGCCTTCCAGTGCTCGTCGTCATGGGCATCGTCGGAGAGGATCTTGCGGTTGGGAATTAAAGCGGCAGGGTCGCGGGCTACCGTTGTAGAGAATGTGTTGTCATAACCTTGTTCCTTCAGTAACGATACTACCTTGTCGACATGGTTCTGGTATGTCAGGTCGGCCATGATGACCAGCTTGACAGTCTTGTCGCTGAACTCCTTCTTGATCTCGTTGATCGTCACCTCGTAATCCAGGTCGTGGCTTGTATATACGTATATCGCAGGAAGGTGACTGGTGGGACTGAGACAGGTTCGGCCATAATGGACTACAACATCTGCTGAGACGTGCTCTGCAGCGATTTCGTCGACACAACAGGCGCTGTAGCTGCTATCGGCAAGGACATATATCTTTCTCTCCGGTTTCCCCTCTTCTTGGCCATCATGCGTAGCGAGTTCCTTTGACAAGGCTTCTACAACACGGGGAGCATCAACGAGCATAAAGTCCGGGAACTGTAATCCAATTCGTTTCCATCCTCCAGCGCGGATCTCGTCGGCTGTACGCACGACCTCGTACGTTGTGCGGAGGGCATCGTCGGAGAGTGTCGAGGTCGGGATGGAGTCAGCAGCAGGAACTTCGAGGATATGATCGTCTGGTGTCGATAACACGGGAGGGGCCGCGAGTTCGGAGGCCATGGCGACAGGGAGGATATGAAGTCTTTTGCAAAGTTCTTGGTGGGAATGAATATTTTGGTGGGGGTTTGGAAATCTGATGGAGGGGAGAGGGTGTCAATGCGGGGTCATGGTGCGAATTTGAGATCGGCCAACTTTTTAGTGGATAAGAGATAAGCGACGACAGCAAGTGAATGGTAACGGATTAGCAAAACTAACGGTAGTAAAGTAAAGACAGCACCGCTTATTTAACAATTAAAGTACTAACCTAACTTATACTACAAAATCCTCAAGCTTGTCCAGAACTACCCATACTACCCCATACAGTCAGCTCCTTATTCAATCGCGATCCACTGGATGGAGGCATGGTCCATGTCAGTATCAGCCCAGGTACCAGCGCTCCATTTCAGGCCGTTCTTGGTCGCGACCGCGCTGGTAGTGAATCGCGTGTTCCGAAGGCGGTTGAAGTCGGTCTCGCAGATGGCAATAAACGACGCCGGCTCGGTCTTGAAAGGCTCGCCGTAGAAGGGGAAATCGAGGTCCACTTTGCCCTGGGCACGGGTGACGGTCGTGGTACCGGACTTGACGCGCTTTCCGTTCTCCTCTGATGGGTATGCCAAGTACTGGACTCTGATGTTACCGATTCGTCTGCCGGCCCAGGATTCGACCTGGCATGCGAAAGAATTGGCGGTGACGTCCGTCGCGCTGCACTTGATGGACATGAAGTTGTCGCCGGTCCACTCGAATAGTTGGATCCAGACACAGACCATAGGTGGTGACTTGAAGGCTTGGCTGAAGAAGACCTCTCGGCGGATCTTCTCGCTGTTACTTTCCCTTGTGTTCCAGGTGTCAATCATGCCGGTTTCGAGGTGAAGGTCATTGGGAAGCGTCATCCAGTTGCATCCGACAGCGTACCCGTAAGTGCCGTTGAACGCTGTGGTTTGGACACTGAAGCTGTCGTTCTGTATCATTGGGAATTCCACTCCCATGCAGCGGTTCCTGTTGGCTTCGGCGTCCATGGTACTCAGGCCGAACAGGAGTCTAGGCGGGTTGGCGTATTTCTGCGGAAATACTTCTGTGATGCGCGTGCATGAATCGCCGCCTGCCCATCCTCTGTCACGAGCTTGGAAGCTTCCACATTCTGTAATGGCGTTTACGGTCAGCTACTTGTGACGACACTCGCCAGGCGATGGTGAAGGGCACTGAAAGCAACGGGAAAAGACTACTTACGTGCTCTTTCCTTAGGCACAACCAACTTCTCGAGCTCGGTGAGCTGTCTCTCTTTTTCTTCGAGATTCTATTCAGGATGCGTCAGCTTAGAGTTCAAGTTGCAGGAGCGAGGATCGCAAACCTTTTGAGCATCAGCGAGCTTCTGCTGAATCTCTTGCAGGCTCTTCTTGTTGGATGTAGACATCAGAGCAAGGTCCTCGGCATCGACCGTGTCACTGATATCGAGGAACTCTTGTTCCACTTCATCTCCAATCGCCTCGGGCAAACTGCCCCAGATGACACCCAAGCGGAAGATCTTGCCCTCGCCGCTGTCATCGCTTCTTCCAAAGAAACCCTTCAGTGTTCCCAGGGGGAAAGGCACGTCTATGTAGAGGACGTTGACGCTTTCGTAATTGACGCCGTCTTTGACGACGACTCCATTCTCGCCTGATGTCGATTTGAGTGCTCGTGCGATGAGAGCTCGACCGCGGTTGGTAAAGAGGCGGAGACCAAGAATCTGAGTCGGCATCATTGGTGCCATCTTCTTTTTGTCACCCTCTTCTACCGGCTCGGGTGCTTTCTGCTTCCTGTGCTCGATGGAGACCGAATTGATTCGCTCACCATGCAGGAAGGGTCCGAACTTCTTGATCCTGGTCTTATCACGAGACTGAAAACACGGGTGTTAGTTCTTGATCGTAGCTATATGCAACGCTGGTCCAATATAATTTACTTACGACACCCCTTTCTACGAGCAGACCGTTGCTGTAGGAAATGGCCAGATAGGCAAGTGCACCGTCAGACATCTCGGTGCGAATCGATCGGATGTGCCATTCGGGTTTTAAGAACTCGAGGTTGTTGAATAGCTCTCCCTTCGAGGCCTCCTCTCCCACGGCGCTGGAGACTTGGAAATCGATGCCGAGGCAGGGATTTATTGCATGGAGGCTGTCGAATGAAGCCTTCTCATCCGCCTCGAGCTTTTCCTCGGCGGTGTAGACTTCCTTGATGCCCGCAGCCTGTTTTTCTTCATCCGCGAGCTGCTTTTTCTGCTCATCCTCCGTCAACTGCTTGGCTGCAATTCTCCTACCGGACAGAGGGTTGTTCTTGACCCGCAGCCTCTCCGGGACCTCAACCGCGGGAATGCGCGCCTCAAACGCTACTGGAGGCTGATAGGGTTCCGGGTGATCCTCATCCGTGGCAAGCTTCGGATCCCGTTCGATGGCATCGACCTCGTTGACTATGCGGGCCATCTGCCGACGGATGGCAGTACGAGCATCGCTGAGACCTTTGACGGACGCCTCGAACTTCTTGTCCATCTCCACGTATGGATAAAGCCCCGTATCCTTGTCTTTAGTGCCCATCGGGGTTACTGCTGTAGAGGTCGTGGCAACTTGCGTCTGCTCGGAGTTGTTCCACTGTACCACTTCCAATGTCTTGTTCTGAACGCCAAAGATCTGTTCACCGAGCCGTTTGTAAAGGGCCTTGTACGAGACAAATGAGTCGAGGAGAGTGCTAGTGTACATCTGCGCATTCTCATACTGAAGTGGACTGTAGGAGGCTGGCTTTCTGGCCACGAAGCTTCTCAAAGCGTCGTACTTGGTCAGGATTGCGTATGTTCGCTGGGGGCAGTCGGCGACAAGATCTGGAAATCGTGCCGCAGCAGCCATCAGACTCTGGATATCCCATTGCTGCTCCATGGGCTTGATATGGCCGCCACCAGACCAGAAAACCTGGATGGTGGTCTCGGTGTTTGTCTCGATGTTGCTGCGAGCGATGCCGACATTGGCTTCCGCCTCAATCTGAACAGCCCCTGCGGTTAGGGCGATCTTTGCTTCGGCTTGGATGTCTGTTTTCTTCGCCTTGTTGAGGATCTTCATGCTCACAACGGCATTGAACTCACCACCCTCGACGAAGCCCGAGACAAACGAGTCGCCATACACTTCCCGAAATTTGTTCATGTCACTTATGTCGACGGAGCGCAAGGGATTGAAGACAAGCGCATCCTTGAAGTTGATGGTCTGGTTGACCACCTTGACGGAGATGTAGAAGTTCAGATCGCTCTCCTTGAACTTGTCCGAATCGACAAAGGATCCTTTGCCAGAACCACCAACCTTGCCTGCCTTGATAGACAGCGAGCCAGACACGCTCATGTCATCCATCACATCACTGAGACGATCAACGAAGCGAGATGTATAAGTGACCGTTTGGCTAGGTCCCCTGGGCGCCGTCGGATCGAAGTCATACTTTTGAGTCTGCTCAGACATGCCATTGAAACGTTCGACGAACTGATTTTGGGCCCTGATCTTCTCGAGATCGGCCAAACTAGTCGCCTTCAAGTTGGCAGCATTTTCAATCGCTTTGCGTGCCTCCTCGCGTCTCTTTCGGTCCCAGTCTCGTTTCTCGCTGCGGACAAGTCGCGCCTCTTCCCGTTCTTCCTTGCGGCGCTCGGCTTCATCAAGAAGTTCCTGTTCCTGGATCTGCCTCTGATGCTTTCGCTTCTCGGCCAAGCTCTCGGCTTCCTCATTCATGAGGCGCGCTTATTCGGCTTCTTCCTTGGCCGCCTTTTCTGAGTTTGGGGCCGGTTTTCCTGTCAGAGCTGATCGAATCGCCGCTCGGTCAAGAGGGACACCTGAGGCTTTAGCGGGCCGCTGTTGTCCTCGATCTGACGATAGGCTTCGCTTGATAGCCTTCTTCTGCTGCTGCTTTGCTGCAGGATTCTGAGCATTTGCGCGGAGATTTTCGGCAATCGCGTCTCGGTCGACCTTGTCATCAGCCGTTGCGTTTGCTTGGAGATTTTGGACAATAGACTCCTCATCGACTGCGCCATCATCACCTTGAGGTTGTGTGGGCTTTGTTGTGAGTGCCTTAAGGGAGCTCAGCTTGCTCTGCGCTGAAGCGGTTCTCTTCGGTGCTTCGGAAGTCATCTTCTTAACTCCAGGTTTTGCGACACTCTTCTGAGATTTTTGGGGTTCATCCTCGCCGGGCTGGGGGGTGTCAACGGCGGGAATGTTCTCGGCTTAAAGATTGACGCCCCACGAGCCTCCTCAGCGTCAGGAAGGTCGTCTGCCGAGCCTGGGTCTTCAGCAGTTGACTCTTCCGCAGGTGATTCGAGCTTTTCATCTGCAGCAGTCTCGGACTCGGCTTCAGCAGACACTCCGGGATCGGCTGTGGGCGCATCAATTGACTCGGTTTTCGCCTTTGGCACGGCGTCCGCAGCTATATTGCGTCAGTTGCTGGGCCGCCTCAAACGATGCTGGTCTCCCCATACCTTCGTCAATGTCTGCAAGGGCGTCCGCAATCATTGCAACCTCGGCCTTTGCCTTTTTTGCATTTTCTTCAAGTACGATTGTGGCAGGACTGCTCGTGATGACCTCTTTCTGTCTAGTCCAGGCGCTGGGAGCGGCATTCTTCTGTGCCATGATTCGCATAGTCGTTCCATCGTTGATCACCACATTCTCGGGTCGTTGATCGTCAACGACAACGGCATCATCAACACATATCTGTTGAGTATATGTATTGAACCTGTAATGTATTGTCAGTTACTCGACATTCTCCAAGCTGGCAGAGTGTTTTACCCTTGGCCAAGTCGCATGGCATGGGTGTACGGAGCCAAGAGGAGAGCCATTGTGATGTTTGTTTAGGGGATGAGGGCCAAACAAGTATACAGAAGGCAAGAAAAAAGGAAGCAAGGCTGTGAAGACTTCAGCGTCTTCGCAAAACAAGAAAGATGAGATGAAGAATGACCAAGTGGGAGCGAGAGTTCTTATACAAAAGTCCGGTTCCTCTTATTCTGAAGAATGAGCAGCTGTTCTACCCCAAATATTCACAAGTAGCTAGGACTAAACTACAGATGCGACACAGATGTACAGACCCAGGTACCAGCCAGCCACGGCTGAACAGAACAGCAGCTGAAACCGCTGAAAGATCCAGACCGAAGATGGACCAGCGCCGCCCTTGTAGTAAGTAATAGTTCGATGTTGGGGTCAGCTGCGCAATTGTGACCCATCCCAAACGAGACTTTCAGCTGAGGTGCCGTTCATCTGGGTTGTTCTAAGTGATCCTATCACATCTCCTTGACTGCTTTAAGGTTCAAAGTGAGTGAAAGCATAATCTACCCCCTCTATGTTTATGCTAGCGAACCATTGTATATTAAGTAAGTTAACACTTCATAGACTAACTACTATTACTTCAGCTTGAAGAGTAGCAGCTATATACAAATACTATAGAACGTAACTTATAACTTGCTTTAGAATATAGCTACTGCTAAGCGCCTTCTTGTAATATATATCCTTATATCCTTCTTTTATTTATTGCTAACCTCTGGGAAGTATACGCTAGATAAATAAACAGGGTATGAATTGTACGAAACACCTGTTCAAGAAACTATTCAATATATAGCCGATAGTCCTAGTAGACTAGTAAACCCCGCCTTGTCCAGAGCGGGCTGGGTGCGGCTGGGCCCTTCAGCCGCTGGGGATCGCCTAACGGCCGCATGCTGCGTCTGAGCTTCCACATCTCAGGGCTTTGCACTATAACGAGATAGGTCTCGAATCTGGTCTCATGTTATTCAAGCAAGAGAGAAAAGTAGTATGGAGTCCGAGTACGGACAGAGATTAGAATGTCCATGGTCTTAGCAGTGTAAGGGACCGTATTGCTGCCCGCTCTACCATCACCTCAACGGTACCAAAGTTTGTTTCTTTGTGATCTCTTGACTATTCGCCTCAACTTGATAAGGCTACTAATTAACGATTCTGATAGCGGGACTATTCAAGAAGACACGCACGACTACGAGATCGCCATGGATATACACGCTGTTGCTGATAACGCGATTGCTCAGCAGGCGAAACAAGGGCTGCCCATCATTCTTCCCTGGGGTCGCCAATGCATTCGCCTCGGGTCTACTTATCACTCGAGGTTGCAGGGAACAGCAAATCCGTGGTCGGACGAGACGCCCTTTGTGCTGTCCGATCTGCACATAATACCAAAGGCGCTACATGCAGAGTTGGGAACTACCACTACCTTCAAGAAGGTGAAGACAACCCGAGAGAGTGAAACGGGTGATCACCTCTCCCTGGGATTTGGCATTGGGGTTGGGCTGCCATTCTTGGCTTCTGTCAGCGTCAAGGGCACATTCGACCAACATATACAGGAAAACAAAGACGTGAGTTACAGTAGTTGCTAAGCGATGGACTTGTCCGGCGATTGGTTAACCAGCTTTTGCAGTCAGACAAAATATCGTTGAACGCCTCCTGTCGAGTCGGAACAATCGAATTCCAGAGGCAGCCACGCTTGACAAAGGAAGCAATTATAGAGATCAAGTACGGTGGGGGCTATGAGGGGCTCTGTGAAAGGTACGGCGACTATTACGTCTCCGGATACCGACTCGGGGGCGACACAGGAATCTTGATGAGCGCTTCCGGACAACGGCGAGAGCAGATTGACAAGTATGGCATTACCGCTACTGTCGAAGTTCTATTTGTGGAAGTGAGCAAGACTTGGGAGAAGGACTTCAGGACCTTCAGTTCCGGCCGCCAAGTGAGACTGCTAGGATACGACACTCTCGATGCGAAATCGTGGAACAGATTCCGCGCAGCTGGAGACGATGTCAAGGAGATGATGGCATGGATTGCCGAGGCGCCCGTGAGAGAAGCTCCAAATCCAAGCAATACGAAGACAGACATCAAGAGTAAACTGTGTCAAGCCATGGAGGAGGAGAAACAGATGGACATGCTGCGTGGTGAGACGGGAGAAGACTCGCTAAGGGCAGACACCAATGCTATTATGACGAGGTCTGAAAGCTTGCTTGAACGCATATACGAGGTTCTTGACAAACATGGGTATAGGAATGGGCAGAGCCTCACGTTCGTCCAGTGCGAGGAACTACTGGCAGAAGGTATCGCTATAGAACTCATGCTCGAACCGATGCGGAGACTACGAGATGTCATACAGTGGCGCGCAGAGGACAACATGATATAGTGATCAGCCAACAGTTAGCAAGCGCCGGCAAAGTACGATGGTGTATTCATTTCATTGCAGCATCATGTTTATTACCTCTAGTCTATTTAAACCGACTTGTGACCGAATTGCAGCTGAGCTTCAACTGATGATGCACTTCCAGAGACCATCCCCGTTCCCTTCTGGGACCTTTTAGTCGATTCTCGTAGCGTGATTTGCACCAAGCTCATGGTGATGTGTCCCAATTGTGGCCAGCGCTACAACGTCTTGAAACCGCGCAGAATCCAGATCTTGGCCGTATTCGACAAACAAGCTGCGTCCTTTCCTTCTGCCTTCCAGACCCTTTAGGAACGCGGATTCTAACTGAGATGGCCTATAACGTCAAAGTGCTGGAGGAGAGCCGGTGCAAGGGCCAGGTGCCCGGGGTCAACCGCTGGGAGAAGACCCGCGCCAAGATCCGTACCGAATACGCCAATGAACCCAGGCCTGTCGAGGCTGCGGTTGAGAAGCTCGATCAGTGTCTTAATTATGTTAGGGACGCTATCTTGGAAGCTGGTAGAGCTGTGACCAGGCATGCCGACTATAAGCTTCCGAGTTCCAGGTTCCTCACCCTTGACGCTGCGAGATACGTCCCTTGGAAATACGTCGCGTTTGAGGATGAAGCACAACTCTGAGTGGAACTGTGAGGCTTAGTCTACGGATGTCAGATATTAAATCTTTCGTAACCGAGCACATTTGATGTAGTATCGCTGAGGCAGATAAGCGACATCCTTCCACTGCAAGTGCACCTGTATGTATACTTCTCTACCTCCATATTAGTGGGCACATGTTAATCCTTCCGAGTTTCTTCGGCACAAATATCACCCCAACGGAGTTCTCATAGAACTAGAAATGCCAGGGCAAGTTTCGATTTCTCCCGGCAAGTTAAGCTTTTTTACTCCGACGTGCCAAGGGAAGTGGCATCTATACCCTTCGAAACCCCTGTCCAGACCCGATTAGGCAATCCGTATACACGAAATAGGAAATCAGTGTATGCGCCACGGCTGAAGTCGACTTACACGGCTCTTTTCTAGCAATTTGACTGTATCACAGACGAGTTGCTTCTCTGGTCCACGGCATGTAGAGCTAAGCAGGCACGAGTAGCAAATATTTAAAGGCACTTCGCTGATCGTTACGAAATTAGTTTTCTGCAACAACTTCATACATACGTCAGAAACATGGACACAGAACCACCTCGACGACACTTTCTTGAGGGCAAGACTATTATCGTCGCCGGCGCAGGTATCGCAGGATCAGCTTTTGTTATTGCCCTGCGCAAACTATGGGATCCTCGATTGAAAGAACCAACCATCATTCTTTACGACCGCGATTCCCCCGACGTAACTGCGCAACGTGAAGGGTACACGCTATCGCTGGCTGGCTACGACAATTCCGGTGGCCTCGTCGCCCTGAAGAAACTAGGACTGCTTGAAAATGCATTGGAGAAGGCCGTCTCTGGCTTGAACAACGGAGGTGCTTTCAAAATATGGGGTCCAGCTTGGAATGAGTACGCCAGCTTTCGACATAAACCCGTTGAAGGGCTACCTTCGGCCAGCGTCAGGATAGCAAGAAAGGACCTTCGGCAGGTGCTTCACAACAATCTTCGTCCAACCGATTCTGTGCAGTGGAACTCTCGCTGCATCTCGGCTCATCGACTCCAAGACGGCAAAGTGTCTGTTCAAGTCGCACAAGGATCCGGCGAAAGTGAAGTAATCTCACAAGAGACTTGCGATCTGCTGATCGCCGCAGATGGGGCACACAGTAAGCTGCGGACATATCTACGACCTGAAGATTCCCTAGAGTTTGCTGGGGCAATCTTACGCGGGGGCATCTCACGATTCGATGGGCCTGCTCCAGCTCCAGTAAACAAAGACTGGGGTTTCATGCTCTCCGGAACTGGGGTATCATGCTTTTTCTCTCCTGTTGATCAGAACAGCTTGGTATGGGGTGTAGGGCATCTCGAGGCGGATCAATTACCACGACTAGACCTCGACGACGAAGAGATGGTGCAGCAGGTAATTGAGCGAGCCCTCGAGCTTGGCAAAGATCTTCAAGAACCTTTCGGAAATATTGTGTCACATACCGATCCAAAGACGGTTTTCGCTCTCAACGCCCACGATAAGAAGCCTTTCCGTCACAAGGAGCTGGATATTGTGCCAGCCATTTTCATAGGCGACAGTAATCACGCTGTAAGCCCGTTTGCTGGGTTTGGAGCCAATCTGGCCTTGTGTGATGCATGGGACTTAGCAGATCAGTTATGCAACGGCCAGTCACTGGGTGGAAGCCTGATAGCTTATGATGAAGTCGCTGTACCACGAGCGCTTGCTATCCTCCAGCGATCGCGAGAACAACTTATATCAGGACATAGAAGCAATCGCAGGGAGCAACAGTTTAAAGAAAGAGAAGTTAAGCTAGATTAATAATATACAAGTTACCTTATTAATCTTATTAGTATT
>JABCJV010000439.1:0-49818 GCA_013184325.1 Fusarium luffae
TGTGAGTAAGACAAGCATTACGAAGGGTTTGCAGATGAGGTTCACTGGTGCAGAGTCAGGGCTTTAATTTAAATTATGTAGTATCTAGTATATTTATTCAGACCCCCCCTCTTATCCTAGAACATTTAATTCACTCTTTTATCACTCCCCATTCAATCCATGTCTTGAGTACTGTGTCTCGTTGACCTAGCTGTTGCTGTTTTGCCAAAGTGACTTGTGTACACCCTTTTCTCTTTCTAGATCTTTCAGTCTCAACAAGAGAACAACCTCCAGCAATATCGGAAGCTAACGTAAAAGAGCGAACCTCCGCGTTAGCCCAATCAGTTGCTACACCACTTAGTAATATCAGCACTTATTGCAGTGTGAACAATAACCCACCTTGAGGGTTGACAGCATTAATCCAGTCATCCGTCAGAAAGTGCAGGAAACAACTATGCGAAATTACTACGATTTCAGCTTCAGGCCTTTCGCTCAACCACTTTCGGGCCAGCTGAGCCCTCTCCAAGAGGTAAGCCGCAATTGGGGCCCACTTCCCTTGCTTTATTACAACCCCTGATTAAAGTTGAACGGGATGTGGAGAATGAAGGTTACATACCTTGACATGCCAGTCCGGCTCGACAAGGCTGCAATCCACCGGCAGCCCATCAAACATGGCTTTAATATCAGGAAGAGGACTGCCGGTATCGCAGATCAGTTCACTCGCTTCCTGCACATCTGGCAGGGCCAGAACCTGCATGCCGGCTTCAAGCCTTGCTGGGAATGCCAACAAAGCAGTTTGGATGGTGCGTCGTAGTGGCGACGATACGATGATTCTAACGTTGGCCAAGTCAGGAAATATGGTGGTTAGAGCCCTGGCTTGTTCTTCTCCAAGTTGTGTCAGTTCGGGATCAGGCAGATTATGGTTTGCATAGCTGAGATTGTGAACGCCTTGCCCATAACGTACGCAGTGAATGATCGGTGGCATATGGGGTAATCGTGTCGTCGAATAGTTTGAGATGGCAGGTTAGGTGAAGGTTCAGAAGATACGACCAGAAATTTTGTCGAAATGTTATTTATGCACGCACACGGGTTTAGCAGGTGTCAGCCAAGAATGGAACGCGCGGGAAGCGGGGTCATGGTAGTCAGCGTTGAGATCTGCAAATCTCTTCCAGGATCAAATCGCCTGATATGATGTCTGCATTTACTTTGTTGTTTTTACCGATTTACTCAACTTCACTAGAATCAATAAAAACTAGCTACCTTGCTCAATTACTCTCAGCTTGGCTACCCTACTGATTAGCTTGACTTTCTGCCGAGTCGCCAACCCTATGTGGAACTCTGTTTGGCCTCTGAACCGAGAACCCGTGCTCTTGGACAGTTGACTTCTGCCTAACAAAGTTCCACAAGCTTAGAAGGCTCCAGTCTGGTGTCCGCTCTATAACGCTTGAAGAGGATGTAGAAGGCAGCTGTGGCGGTGAAGTTGGAGTAACAGCATCGGGTGGTGGAGCGGCAAATATTAAATCTACTTCGCGGAATGAATAGTCGTCCCATCTCGGGCCAAGTGGTCTAGAGCTCCCAGCCGTACTAGCCAAAGATGCAGAGTCTGACAAATGTCCTGCGGCCTGGCCCAGCAGACCTCCACTGTCACTACTGACCGAAGGCCAGTCTGTAATTGACGGTGCAATTGAGGGAGACAATAAACCTGAGTCCTGAGAACGGTCGTCGAAGAAGCGAGACATCTCACCAGGGGCGGTGGGAATGGGCGATCTTGAGGGCCGGTAGAAGTGTGGATTCAGAGAAGAAGTGGACTGGTTGAAGCCATGAGACGATATATCATGGCAAAGAACCCGCTCGTCATCAATTGGTGAGCGGTCGCGCGGCAGATTAGAGTTCCTGCCGATAGATGGGGGCGAGGGAGGGTCATCAGTCTGCCAGGGCATAGGCGTTTCGCGGCGCTGCAGCTGGCGGAGATTAAACACAGGAGCATCCTGAGATCAATTAGCAACTAACAACGAAACAGTCTCACGGAATTGTAACGAAAGGGGATAGTCGCGAGAAGAGCTTACCTTTTCCATATTCCAACGTTGCCGAACAAGACGGTATAGGTGCCAGCATGATGGTGTAAATGAGACCCCTATCAACCCCACAGCGTATAGAGATAGCGCAATATAGGCAGAAACGCTCTTTGCACTTAACATCTTGGACGGAGGGAATAAAAAAGGGACAAAGCATGCAAGAACGGCCAATCTCAGTAGCGTAGTTGCAAACCCGACTGACAGCAATGAATATGGCCTGAAGATCCGGATAGTCACTAGCATTACGAGCTCGCATACCACGAGGACCGAAAACTGCAACACCCCCCAGTTTTGCAAGCCGCCGATAGTAAGGCCCCTTACAATGTTCAATACAAATAAAACCATGACGTACCCGTGCTCGCGTCGTGCCTGCTTCTCCTCCTCGAGGTCTTGACCACCGTCTCCTCCGACGTGTTTGTACCGGAGCTTGGCCTCGAACACCAGCGCGCCTAGGTTTTCTGATGGTAGACGGACCGCGACCCAGGCAAAAGCTAAAAAGATAAGGACCAGGACGACAACCGTGAGCGTGACATGGCCTGCGCCAAGAGTCCCAGAAAAGTTGAGCTGGTAGATTGACAGTGCTACTAGCGGAAGGGTGATGTACGACAGCACAAGCTTGAGTACACCATTACCTATGCGCATCCCAAGTGTCCTGTCACGAGGACCCAACAACGGCAACCCTAGAACGTTTCGTGGGCGCAGCGTCTCGAGCAGCCATAGGAACAGACCCAGCATCATGGCGATGCTGGCAACGAAACACAACATAAGTAGCCACGTATCGCATGTCATGGGAGCACCGACCATCTGTGTCATGACTTCTAGTCCGGGGTAGCCGCCGTAGGTGCCATTGACCTCGTACAGGCCGTCGCTCACGCCAGGGTATGTAGATGACATCCTCACCACCCCAGTGATCGGTGGAGGAACGAAGCTCCTAATGGGGAGCGCCAGATCGGCAAAGAGAGCAAACCAATTCAGGTGGCCGACTGCAGCTGGGTAGAAACCTGGGTAAGATAAGCTGAGTCCGCCAGTCAAGAAGATGAATTGGAGGAAATGGAGGCAGTTGGAGACAGAAGGAAGGACGGTTGCGTTTGAGGGCACGTTGCTGTACGTGCTGTCGTTCTCGTTCCGAATTTGCAGGCCGGGCACTGTTGCTATGGTTCGTAGGACAGAGACAAAGAAGACAAAGAGGAAGATGGCTAGCGACCCGTAACGTAACCCGGATGCGATGGTCGGAGGAATGGCGGGCGTCATGAGGGAAGCAATGCATTGCGTGTCAGCAAAGACGATGGACTCGAGCTGTGCCTCGAAGCGGAGGGTCGACAGTGCAGGCAGCTCCCCAACATCATCGTCGAGAAGTGTCATAGTCACGCGGCTCGAATTAACGGGCAGTGGGACGGGGCGGTTGTCACCGATGAAGTTCTCACAGGTGAGTTGCATCCTGGTCTTGGTGGAGAAGCTCTTGGTTCGGCGCAGTCCGTTCCAGCGGAGCTGCACCATTGCTTCAGGCCATGCATCTTCATCGAGGGCCGTGGAACCTGGGGTGTCACGGCAAGTGATTCCGCTTTGGTGTCGAGTCAAATTGACATTTAACCGCGATGTCACCCCGTTTGTGGTAAGCCGCGCGTGTAGCATATAAGGTATGACTCCACTACCGCGACTGTCATCGCAGAGCGACCATTGTAGAAAGGTGCTCCTGGCCGGCGCGACAAGCAAAACGAGCAAAACAAACACTGTACTAATCGGCGTCAACATCTTTAATCACCTCCATTGATGTTAGAGTATAGGTGATACTGGGTCGCGGTCGGATATACTGCAGACATTCACGTCAGATTTTAGTGAATGGGACTAGGATTGCTTCTTTTTTTTTAAAGGGGGAAAAGGATTGTCCGGGTATTCGGAGGCCTACGGTAATGCGCAGTACGCACTAAGGCCGCCAAGATTGACGCGCTTCGTATTGAACATAGTGGAGTTTGCCACTTCTCTGATTAGCCGACTGGGTAATTAAATGAACCCACGCAATCGGGAAGGAATTCAAATTCAGACTTATCTGTTGTGGATGTCCATTTTTGCGGATGAGGTTTTTGGTAACGTAGCTGCCACGCATCTGTCTTTTTGTGCAGCTTTTATTCACTTATAGGATCAATCTGAAAACAAGCAGCGGCAGAAGTGTGCTGGCAGATACAGATGTAAAGAAAACCAGAGAAGAAGAAATGTCCAAGAAACACAATGCAGGTAAACATCCAGAGTCGAGTTGGTTAAAAATTACATATAATTTACCAAATGCAATTTCTGTTGCAAACGATGACACTACCCTGAAGTGAGATAAGATAAGATAAGATAAAATCTTATCACCCGACTTCCAACGCCTGCAGTCACTCCACCAGGCAGATGGATATCAGAAGAATTATCCTCTAAGGGTTAGGATACAGAAATAGAGCAATCTAAGTACCGGTCTAAGCTAGCCTAAGATGGTAAGTTAATTCGTCTCTTATGCTAGCCGGGGTCAACTCTTCTGACACCCCGAGGCCGGGATGAAAAGAATGATATGATTCTGTACCCACTGCATCATTTTCTGCGGTTTTGCTCGGCTATATGCAAACAATGATGTGGATAAAATGCCACCTTCTTTAAACATGTCGACGGGGAAAGCCTCCCGATGCGCATTCGCGGAGCACCAGGATTGGGTTTACATCCTATTGGCTAAAACGGAACCCGGTAGTCATTGTTGGTTCGGCATGTTGGTTGAACATTTTATGAGAAGCGACAGAACACATCTCCTCACTTGGGGCTTCTTGTAAATATAACATGATTTCCCCTCGTCTCGGTCCTCAATGCCTTTCTGCATAGGTGATTACCGCTCAGCAAGATGTCTGGTCCAACGTCTCCTCAGAAGCCTGTCCATCCTGGGCCACCGTCACCTAAAGCCACGGCTGGGCCTGTAGACAATGAAAGCGGTCTTTTACCACCGGAGCATTGGGCACAGTTGAATGAGGTGAGTGAAATAGACGTCACCTCTTGTATTTGAAAAGGTAAACTGATATGAGCAGGATGTCGATGATCAAGATGATGCCGACTCAATTCTATCCGACAACGGTAGCTCAACTGCCTCTTTGTCGTCTAGTATTCTGAAGTACAGAACGCTCCATGGTAGACTTTACCAAAGTGAGAAGGGAAACCCTGACTACTGGTTCGTCGAGACGTCTGTCTACAATGACCGGCCACTGACTTTGACGTAGGGGCCCCATTGATGAGACTGGGCAGGCAGCCATGGACATCAAGTGAGCTATACAAAAACTAACAGAAAAGAGTTGAACTAATTATACACAGCCACCATGTGCTCACTCTACTGACGGGAGACAAGCTCTACTTGGCACCAATCTCGGAAGACATCCAGGTAAGCAATGATGATCCGAGCGTGATGTCCTGACTGACGAGACAGACAGGCAGCGGCAGACATTGGAACTGGAACAGGCATCTGGGCCATGTAAAGCCCTTAGACTCTGACCGCCGAATACATGAAGCTTACAACGATTAGCGAATTCGCAGATAAATTCCCCAACGCTTCAATCATCGGGACTGATCTCGCCCCAATCCAGCCAGGCTGGGTTCCTCCAAACCTTGAGTTGTAAGTCGATACTGATCATTTTACCTTGTTGAGCTGCTGACGATATACATAGTCAAATTGATGACTGCACTCAAGAATGGACTATCGCACCCAATTCGCTTGACTACGTTCACATGCGCTGGCTTGTGGGTAGTATTGCTGACTGGACAGGTCTCTTTAAAGAAGCTTACAAAAGTCTCAAGCCTGGTGGTTGGGTTGAGAGCTACGAACCATCCTCTACTGTCGAGAGTGACGATAACAGTGTCTTGCCTGGGAGTGCAATGAGCCAGTGGCAGAAATTCTTTGTCGAAGGTGGACGTAAGATCGGTCGTCCTTTTACAGTATTTGAAGATAAACTTCAGAGGAAGGCCATGGAGGAAGCTGGATTCGTGGATATTGAGGAGAGAGACTTCAAGGTACGTCTCAACGTTCGGGGTACTCGCAGACTCTGAACCGGCAATCTTGGTAAAACTGAAACTGACTAATAGGTTACAGAATCCAGTTGGTGGATGGCCCAAGGACCCGGAAGCAAAGGTCGTTGGGCAGTATACGCAAGCAGCCTTTGAGGAAGATGGCAAAGGGACGGTGTTGCATTTTGCGACAGCTTTGGGATGGAAGGAAGAGGAAGTCACTGTCTTTATGGCTCAACACCGTCGTGAGATACGCTCGCCTAAGATTCATGCCTATTATAAGCAGAAGGTTATCTGGGGTCGGAAGCCCGAGGCTGCTTAGTTGGGCTGGAGTGTTACAGATATCACTATATTTGGAGCTATTTCTGCCGCTCAACTTTAGCTTTTTGCATGATACAGAAGTCTGAATCACAGCTTAGAAAAAAGAATGTTATTTATTCATTTGCTAGTCTCTACCATTTTCTCTCACCCAATAACTTCCATCGTTAATGAATAAAAGAATTCAGATAAACTGCAATGCTGTGCAACTATTTTGCCAGTGGAATGAAACCGCGTAATTGCAGTTCGGTCTCGAGATCGTCCGGCTGTGGGTGATTCACGCGAACAAAAATCATGTCTGAAGTCCTGTCCCAACTGTAATTGTCCTTCCCGTATATCACATCTAGGCCTTTTATAAATTTCTCCCTATTGGCATCGACATACAGTGATGTCACTCCGCGTGTGTACTTGTAGCCTTTAGTCTGAGCGGTTATGGTACCCATTTTGAGAGTTAGTGAAAGGTTGATAGGTGCTGCAAGTGGATTTATGTTTTGTGATGGAGGAATACTTTGACTGTCGTCGCCTTGTTGAGTGGTGATCTTGGCATTGCGTTGAGGTAGACTTCTGATCTTGATATACTTCATTGTTAGATATTCGTCACAGTCGGCTCTCTGTAGGTGAGTAGCGAACAAGCTCGGAGTATCTATCAGTGATGCTGAACGAGTTACCAGGATATCAACCGGATCACTGAGTAAAGTGTATGATGACTCTCTATTCAGCTACAACTAGTCCTGAATAATCCAGTTTAACCGTATCCATGACTCGCGAATGCCAAGAGTTGTGGACAGAATCGTTGAATCAATGATACCAGTGTTTTATATGTACAATGCTTCTAGATCGGGATTTCCAGAAGGGCTGTGAGTACTACCGCCGTTTGGATGCTAGAGATCGATAGCAAATGGGCCGCATTGGTCAGGTCTGGAGCAAATATGCGCTGCAAAGATGACATGAAGATACATGTAAGACCAATCCACTTATTATCCCTGCGCGGAATTAGCAATCAAGGCCAATCAATGATCTAATCGCGACTCAGATTCCGGTCTGATGTGGATTGCTGAGTCATTTAGAAATACCCCTCAACTGAGAAATAATCTTGACATCACTTGCAATTCTTCGCTATTTGTACAATAATTCTGCTCCTACGAAATGAAGACAATCAATAACCACCAAGATGACTTCACAGAGTTTAATCGAGCCTTCCAATTGTTTGAGGTAGAAACTGAGGTCAGTGATGAGGAAGGAGTAGATAACTCTGAGGACCTCTGCCAAGACTTCCAACGCTTTTGTTGCGGCGACAGCCAGGATAGTGAAGATACAACCGATACTAAGTCACGCAAGTCCTATAATTCAACTGGGTCAGATTCATCGTCAAGTATATATGATGGGTCTTATCAAAACGATCCGGGCCATTTGGAGTCTCGTTATCGAGAACGCATGAGAAACACGCTAGGAAAGCTTATGGGAATGGTTGGATTGGATGAAGTCAAGGCGCTATTCCTCAGGGTTAAGGCGTGTGTAGAGGTAGCCAGGAGACAAGGCGTGGACCTTTCAGATGAAGACTTCGATGTAGATTTTGTGGGAAACAAGGGCACAGGTACGCTATCTCTACGACCACAGCGAACCCCTCATTTTCACCTAGTGATCTTTCAACTGACGAGAATAGGAAAAACCACTATTAGAAAACTATACGAGGAGTTTCTAGTCGGCCTCGGGGTGTATTCGACTATTCTTGGACCTGTCTTTACCCCGCCAATGTTCGGGAGTTATCGTTCCGATCAGCGCCCCTCAGCTCCTTTGACAATACGCATCAAGGACTACTCAGACGAAGAATTGCTGAAAATCCTCGTTAAAAGAATACAGAAGAAGTGGGGAGGAAGAATGAGAGTCCATGGCGGGCTGCGTGGTCTGTACTCGCGTATTCTCGTCCGTAGAGTCGGCCGCGGCCGAGGAGGGAAGAGCTTTGGAAATCTTTGGGATCTGAAGGACGCCTTTTTTAGAGTGTGCTGCAGACAGGCTGAAAGATTACAACAGGAACGGGGGTCTGGAAAGGAGCCAGATGATTACTTGTTAACAAAAGAGGATATGATAGGACCTAGGCCTGCTGACGTGGCTGAGAAGAGCGTGGCTTGGAAGGAGTTACAGGCCATGGTTGGCCTCGATGAGGTGAAGGATTCAATCCACACCCTCTTCAACCACGTTCATACAAACTACCGGCGTGAAGTTCAAGGAAAGGAATTGGTCCAAGTGACTCTTAATCGTGTCTTTCTTGGACCACCTGGCACTGGAAAGACCACGGTAGCTCGGCTCTATGCACAGATCCTTGCTGATATTGGTTTGGTTTCAGGTGGAGAAATATTGACTGCAAGCCCATCAGATTTGATCGGGTGTTTTACTGGGGCCTCTGAGGAAAAGACTCAAGACCTTATCAGACTTGCAGAAGGAAAAGTACTCATAATAGACGATGCACACATGCTCTACAACGGAGATCAGTCAGATGAACAGCGAAGTTCTGATGCTCATCGGGTCGCTGTCATCGATACGTTGGTAGCAGAGGTGGCGAACATCCCAGGCGAAGACAGATGCATCATCCTGGTTGGATATACCGACCAGATGGAAGAAATGTTCCAGAACAGCAACCCAGGGCTAGCCCGTCGTTTCCCCCTCGAAGATGCTTTTCGCTTCCAAGACTTTGACAGCGCCAAGTTAAGTCAGATTCTGAACCTGAAGCTCAAGGTCCAAGAGCTTAAGATCAGCCCTGATGGTAGGAAAGTCGCCTTGGAAATACTTGACAGAGCTCGAGGCCGGCCGAACTTTGGAAATGGAGGCGCCGTAGAGAACCTTCTGAGTCAGGCCAAGACTTCTTACCAAAAAGCATTGCCTAAGATGGAAACATTTGAGGTACCCGATGCCATCGTCTTAGAGCCAGTGCATTTTGATGCGAACTACGACAGAGCGCTTCGCCCAGGTAAGAACCACGAGTTATTGTTTGGCGACCTTATTGGCTTCGATGAGATCTCTGCACAATTTGAAGGATACCAGCAGACTGTGGCCGGCATGAGGCGGCATGGTATCGACCCACGTCCTTATGTTCCTTTCACATTCCTTTTCAAAGGTCCGCCAGGCACCGGAAAGACTACAATGGCACGAAAGGTTGGCCAGATCTTCTACGATATGGGATTCCTATCTCATCCAGAAGTTATTGAGTGCTCGGTCTCCGATCTTATTGCAAGATATCGAGGGCAGACGGGTCCCAAAGTAACCAAGCTTCTTGAGCGCGCCCTTGGCAAGGTTTTGTTCATCGATGAAGCATACCGCTTGACAACTGGAGAAGGTCGTGGCGGATCGTACACACGCGAAGCCGTCGGCGAATTGGTTGACTGTTTGACAAAAAAGCGATTTGAGCGTAAGTTTGTGATCGTACTCGCTGGGTACGAAGAAGAAATCAACAAACTCATGCACAGCAACCGTGGTCTTCGGAGTCGGTTTGCCACGGATGTTATCTTTCCCCGGATGCGCCCTGAACATAGTCTGCGCTTACTAGAGAGGAATATCGGCAAGGTTGGCATTGCAATTGGAGGTCTTAATGGACAACACGATGGCATGAGAAAACAGATTGTTGAGCTGTTTGCGAAACTCACAAGAGCCACGCTTTGGGCGAATGCAAGGGACGTGGAGACATTAGGATCTGCAATCATCACGCAGGTATTTCAACGCCAAGGTGATCTGAGCAGTGCTGGCCCACTGGTATTTGCCGGTGAAGAGGTCGTCGAGTTACTCGAAAGCAAGCTCCAGGAACTGGAAATAGCAGTGCTGGAGATGGCTTTGTGCGCAGCGCCTAAGGACCATTTCCAACTAGCAGCGACACTAGCCAATCTTGGGAGTAGTCTATTCCGCCGTTATGAGAAGAAGGGCAGCATAGACGACCTAGAGGCTGCGGTTTCAAACTTACAACAGGCTGTTGCTGCTGTGCCCGAAGATCATCCTGACCGCATAGGATGGATGCATTATCTTGGTAGTGTCCTATCAAGTCGGCATGACCGCATAGGAGATCCAGATGACCTCGAAGCCGCAATCGTATACACAGAACGAGCAATCTCTGCTACGTCTGAAGACCACTCTAATTGGGCGGAGTGGTTGTATAATCTCAGCAATCGATATTCAAGCAGATACAAGCGGACTGGGAATCCAGGTGACATTGAGAAGGCAATCACAAGCGGCGAGACGGCTCTCTCTGTTATGGCGGAGGATCATCCCAAGTGGTCAGATATGACAATGAACCTTAGCTACATGCTATCAGGTCGATACGAACGGATAGGAAACTTGGCCGACCTTGAAAAAGCAATCGCACATGTGAAGAAAATCATCTTCTCCATGTCTGTAGACGCTAGATGGACTCCGCTGAGCTATCTTGGTTGTCTATTAACAGCAAGATACGAGCGGACCGGAAATACGAGCGATCTTGACACTGCGATCTCGAGCATCAAGCAGGCCTTGTCCAGCATACCTGAAAGTCACTCCACGCGACCAGTGATAATGGATGATCTTGGGTCTGCGCTATGGCACCGACATGAGCGGACAGGAAGTTTTGATGACCTTGAAGCTGCGATTTTACACTCGGAGCAAGCCGTTTCTTCTATTTCTGAGAACCACACTGACCTAACAAAGGTGTTGAACAACTTCAGCAATAGGTTATTTAGTCGATATCAGCTGTCAGGAAAAGTGGATGACCTCCATAGATCGATCCAGAATTTACAGCATGCTATCTCTACCACACCGGAAGAAAAATCTTACCGCGTTGCAATGATGGGTAATCTTGCCGGAAAGCTGGCCACTCGATATGAACGGACACGAGATATGGCTGACCTCGAAGATGCAATCTCCAATGCACAAAAGGCTGTTTCTTTGATACCCAAAGAACGTCCTGATTGGGCAGATAGCCTCAGCAACCTTTCCAACATGCTATCAGAACGTTCCAAGGTGACTGGAGATATAGAAGACGCCAGAAACGCCCTGAGTGGTTATGAGACCGCTGCCCAGTGTTCCAATGCTATACCTCTAGTTCGAGTATCCTCTGCTCGGCGTGCTCTCCAGATCCTGAAGGGCCTGCAGATGTGGGAACGGGGCTGCCAACTATCCCAAAAAGCAGTGGATCTCCTACCTAAGGTTTGCGGCCGATGGTTGAATTGGCAAGACCAGCAGTACGCCATGCTGCAGACATCAGGACTCGCGGCTGATGCATGCTCCTTCTCCCTCCGAGCCGGTCATGTCGAACAAGCCCTACGACAAGTGGAGTTTGGACGTGGCGTCATTCTCGGTTACCTCATTGATACCCGAAGCGATGTTTCCGTTTTGAGAGATAGTCATCCTGATTTGGCGGAAGAGTTGGAGAGGCTACGGCTCTTGGCATCTAGGCCTATCAGCAGCAGGGAAACACCTGCCATTCGGGAACGTATGATACAAGATCGCAATGAAGCAGCGCGTCGACTAGATGACTGCCTCGATCGAATCCGTAAGAAAGACAACTTCGATCGCTTTTTCCTACCACCAGAGGTAGATTCACTCATCCAGGGTGCCAAAGAAGGACCGATCGTCATTGTCAATGTCACAGATATCAGCAGTGATGCCATCATCATTTCTCGTGATGGTATCAAGGCGATTGAACTCCCCGATATGACTTCAGCCACGACTTCCCTCCTCGTTCAGGACCTGAAAAGGTATCGAAGTGTGATTGAGACCCATAGGTACGATGGTCGAGATATAATACTCGATACATGTGAAGAGACGCGATACAGTTCCACATTTCTGTCCTGGTTGTGGTCGAGTTGTGTAGCACCAGTACTCTACGAACTTGCGAAACTTCCCGAATTCATGAACTCCACGGCAGTTCCCCGCGTTTGGTGGATTGGTACAGGCGTCGCAAGCTCTCTCCCGTTCCACGCCGCCAGCGAATATCCCGATAGTCCCGAAAATCCCCAAGAAGACACATTGTATCGAATAATTTCTTCCTACACGCCAACAATCAAGTCACTTATCCACGCGCGGACACGTGCATTAAGAATGGAAAAAGACACCAAAGCTGCAGTTCTAGTCGTCACGATGTCGGAAACGCCTGGCCAACAGTCTCTTCCCGGAGTGGCAAAAGAGAGATTAGCTGTTGAGCAAGCTTTACGAGACAACTTCACAGTCAATGTACTGGAACAGCCATTGGTTTCTGAGGTAGTGAAAGGAATGGAGAACTCAGATATCGTTCACTTTGCTTGTCACGGGTCATCGGATCGTATAGATCCTTCGAGAAGCCACCTGCTGCTGCAAGGTACAATGCTACCGGAAACGTCTGACATATCTGAACTACCATCAGATGAACCGGATTCTTCGATGGGAAAATTGACAGTGCGAACTATCTCAGAAAGCCAGGCGTTTGGAAAAGCGCAGATCGCCTACCTTTCAGCCTGCTCGACAGCTGAGGTCAAAGCTGGCCAGTTCGCTGACGAGGCTCTCCACATCGTCAGTGCATTCCAGGTAGCGGGGTTCGGTCACGTAGTAGGATCGTTGTGGTCAGCCGATGATGAGACATGCGCGCAAATGGCAAGGTTCTTCTATGAGTACCTAGCCAAGGAGAAGCACGGCATCACAAATCGGTCGGTTGCGGAAGCTCTACGTAATGCTACGATAAGAATTCGTTACGATCGAGATGCCAGTTTGTGGGCACCGTACGTCCATTACGGTGCTTAGCGCTCTACAATAAAAGCAAGTATCATTTGTCAAGAGCCCTGTTCTTTTTCGTTCCTTCTTTCTCAGGCCTTTAGTACTGTCATGACTGCTAGTTATCTGACATAACACAAGTCCTTACTCATCGCCTTCTAGCGATATGTCGACTTGGTGGCGTATTGGCTCGCAAGCCTGTCTTCCTCACCGTGGATCTCGATCGTCATGTCTTGAGATCTCTACAAAGGGAAGCTAAATTGTGCCTAGAGCCACTTGTAAGCATATGCGGTAGAACCAAACCAGGGTAACTTGGTGATATCAATGTTGATTGGTCGTAGATGAATAAAATATCTTGAATTCAATTCTCTTGGTATCACTGCTCAATCGTAAGTGGGTAATAGTATAAGCTGCCAAGGGGAGCGCATAAGCTGCCAAGCTGAAGCTGCGGGGCTTACATGCGCTGGATAGCTCTTTTGATCAGCTTTCAGATAACGCGAATGCGTGTATTTCTCAAGTATATAAGTCGCCGAGTACACCCTCATTCAATTGGTTTATGATCCATAACGATAGTTGTCTACCACCTACTTCACACTTTATCAGTGCATTTATCTGAGGACAATAAGATGCAACCTCCAGCCTGTATCGCCTTGATCCTTTCTCTGGGGACTGTTGTCACAGCCAGTCCTCACCCTTTGGCTCCGTCTATCATCAAGCGTGGAGAGGAAGAGGTACACGTTTTTAGACGAGATACTCCTCTTACGCCTGACGACCTCGTCATCGCCGAGAACTATGGGGTAAATACTACTGAAAGTACATATTCCACTCCCATTGCCTTGACATATTCCAGTCTAATAAGTTCAAGTGTTCAAGCACTCTCTGATTAAACGGCGCGGTGAGGAAGAAGTAACCGTCTGGGTCGACAACAGCTTTGAAGAGACGCTTCATCTTGGAGAAAATCCAGCGATATCAAAACGCGCCGTTAGAATCGTCGACGATTACGGCCGCTCGAATGCTTGGGCTGAAGAAAGATGCCAACGTCACACCCACGAGTATAATGATAACACAGGCCCCAACGCTCCATGTACCGGAGGTCTGAAGCAACTGAGAACCTGGGTAAGTACGAATATCAGACCTTATAGCTTGTTGCTGACACATTTTAGGCCAGAGAGAATAATGGAGTCTTCCGTTTTGAGGCCACAGGTAATCCATGGCGCACGCTTGTGGTAGCAGGGACCGATAGCGGCTGTAACGGTCGTATCCGGGCGCAAAAGGTGTCTACCGGGGGGGGCGCCTGGGAACGGTATCGGAAACGCGGATATCTTCTATATTGTGGACGGCAGCTTGACACGCTTTACCAAGGTTATTAGCGGGCGAGAACGGATGCGGTCTTATGGACATTCATGGTGTGGATTTAGCCATGGAGCGGGTATGAATTGGCAGGTCACAGATTATGACAAGAAAATCTGAAGTGCCATTGCACTAGAGGTCGAATAACCACTAACTTACTAGAATCGAATACCAAGTCAGCTATGCAATTAGTAGAGTCAACAAAGTAGTTAACCCATTGATAGCATTGCAAAAGTTTAGAGTTCAATGTTTATAATGCTGAAGCGAACTGACAGACTTGGGCTGTGTTGAAAATGTGATTAAATTAGGACCAATCTCAAATGCCTATTACCACGGATAGTTAACAGTATCTTACTACTGCTAAGTAACCAAGACATTTGTCAAAGATAGATATGTAACTTATACTATGATGCGCCTTAATTTTAATGACATTAGCTCACACAGCAACAGAATGGTCCTCATAGCGGACGGGGGCCTTTTCATCATCGTGAGTTTCCTCCCTGACCATGGCAGCTCCCACATCCGCATGATCTACGCCCCCGAATACCGCATCCATGTGCTCTAGAGACACACCCTTAGTTTCTGGGATGCAGTACCAGACGAACACAAATAAAACCACATTGATAGCGCCAAACATATACATAGCGTAACTATCAATAAGGTCAGTATTGACATTTCAGGCAGGAATCGAGTAACCTACAATCCCTTTGCATCGAGAAAGATGGGGAAAATTTGTTCTGGAATATTTATTAATTACTAGGTCAAGTCAAGTGAGACAGGAATGCTTACGGAGAATGATACTTGCAATAGACTGACACTGGGTGGTCATGGCAACGGCCTGCGCACGAACGTTCATGGAAAAGATTTCCGAAGTCCAGATCCACACTGTCGCACCCCAAGACGGCTTAAAAAACAGAGCAAATAGGTACAACAAGAAGACTGTTGCGATACCTACGCTCTGAGGCTTGGATCCATCGTCAAGAGTTGGGGTCTCGGTAACTACAGCTGCGGCTGAAAACATACAGACTGCCAGACCGGCAACGCCAATGAGAAGGATAGGTCTTCGTCCCACCAAGTCCGCCATCCAAATAGCGTTCAGAGTGAAGAGAATGTTAAAGGTTCCGCCCAAGGCGTTGATGAGCTGGATCTGGCTATTTGAAGTAAAGACCTTTTTGTAAATGATGGTAGAGTAGCTTGCGAGAGAATTGTTGCCTGTAAGCTGTTGTCCAATATTGATGGCAGCCGCCAGGACTGGCCAAGTCAGGTGATGACCATCAATGGTAACCAAGAAGACTTACGTATGCGCTTTCTCACAGACTTGTCCGTCCACAGCAACTTGTACCGGGACCAAGTGCTGCTAGTCTGTTTCTTCTCAAAGGCAATGGCTTGTCGTATTTCTTCCAACTCGTGGGCAATAAGGTCTGGGTTATCGTGAATTCCCAAGAGGACTTCGTGAGCGTCCTGGAATCTTTCATTCTGGATGTGCCTGTAGCTTGGTGAGCATGACGTTCATGATGGCATCCTATCTGCCTGACAGTGAGGTGCCTAATAGCATACCATCTTGGTGTCTCGGGGCAGAAGAAAAGTCCGGATATGATAACAATGGGACAGAAAATTTGAAACAACATAACAATCTTCCAGTCCCATTCTCCGAGTCTCTCAGCATTCTTGGAACACGCGTAATTGATCCAATATGCGAGAAAGGATCCCAAGGCGAAGAAGAGCTGCCAGAAACTCATGATAGTGCCACGGAGTTTGGCAGGTGCTAGTTCATTGATGTAAACTGGTCCAGCCGGCATCATCAATCCCTGGCCAAAACCTGTGATGGCACGACCAGCGATGAAGCCACCAATGGCAGGAGGTGTGAATGTCGACACAAAGGTTGAGATGATGACAAACGTTGCACCAGCCCACATAGTCCACTTACGACCGAATCCATCGGAAATTAAAGCAGAGAAGAAAACGCCTGGAAGAAGAACAAGGTAAGAATGAGGCCGATGGCTCGGAATGATGGATCATTACCTGCGATGATACCGCTTACACCCATGGCAGTATTTACTGAGCCGATCGTAGATGGAGACTTGGCAACTGATTAGTACAAGGCAGGGTCTAAAAGGCCCGAAGCAAGGAACGTACGGGATTACCAAAGTAGTTCATGAAATGAACTGACCCCAGCGCCGCATTGAAAGTAGACGAATCATAACCGTTTACTGCCATACAAGTGCAAGCAACAAGGCAGCTGAACCAGAGGTTCGCTTTTTTCGAATTGAAGAGCATAGTGAACAGCAATTGCTTACGATATTGCAAAGAAGATTCAGGCTATAGCAAGAATGAGGTTGAGAAGAGAAAAGTTGTCAAGGAAGCTAGGCTCCACCATTCGTTTTATTTTATGTCAGCGGCTGGGATCTACCAATTTAGCCCGGGTCTAGAAGCATTGCATTTTTCTACAGTAGCAATACGAGGAAGATTAGTAGCGTGCTGAGCACCCAATCGGTTCATGCCGCAGTACAAGCTTTTTGCAAATAAAGACAGTATAGGCACGGCTACTGAAACAATTCTGGAATGTAGCTCTCCGGGCTACGCCTCATAAATACAGCTCAACGGTAGCAACAGAATGCATCCCATTGAAATGTTCTCTGTCCATCTTCGCTTCCCAGCCCAGCCCGTGTCAGATCCTGGCATCTTCTGCTTGCGGGGTTAGTGTCAGTTGTCGGAGGAAGAGCCAATCAGCCAAGACGACCCTGGCAAGACCCTTAAACCACACGAGGAAGCGTCGGATAAGCGGCATACCTCTCGAACAGACCACTCCAGTCGTCGGAGAATCAACCAATCAGTGCATGTCATGCCCGACATCTGCAGCGCCACGACCCTCATTTTCTTCCAGCCTCCAGGTTTAACCTATCATAACTAGAGCGAAGATAGCTTAGTTCCATTATTAAAGAAGACGTTGCACAACCTTGTTCGCACGTTCTGGCCTCTGATTGCGCCCGTTGTGAATAGCTGTATTTCAGCTTTTGATCGCTTTTGATGGGTAACAACTCTTACTGCTGCACCGCTTCTGTGGTATTCGCTTAGCTGATACAACACAACATCCTTTCGCAATTTGGGGGCCAGATGCGAGAGACCTTTTGGGCTTCCGAGGATCGTCGGATGACAACGTATGGCCTGGATTATGAGTTGTGAGGTATCAGTCTCGGCAGCAACTGGCGATATGCTATGAACTCGAGAGCATAGCACGTGTATGATACTGCGCCACATTCGTGTAGCACTGTCTTGGACGCTTTATCTAGGGCCGGTTATCAAAGCATAATGGTCATTGAAGAGAGATGGTCATGAAGCTTTTTATTGTTGCAGGTTATCTAATTAGGATCAGATGCGATAGTGTTCATAACACAGCGTTTAATATCCTATGTACATATAACATTCAAGACTAATTAAACAACATGATCTGATTTCTTGAATGCAGTACGTGCGGCTTCAGTCTCATTCTGTAACACCAAGTCATCAATGTCTTTTTGAAACAATAATAGCGATTCAGTGATATCGCTTGTAGTATCAGGCGTCGCTATGCCTTCGCCGTATGGACTGAAAAGCTCTACGCCATCAGGTTCCCATGTCGATAAGTGAGTTCCGAATAGTAACGGAGAAAAGGAACTGGACCATTTCAAGATCGAATCGTATTGCCTGGAGGATAATAAGTTTGCGGTGGCCGACTTATAGGTTGATTGAGGGAATGACGTTCGGTTATAGAGCATAGCGCATTGGCAGTTCCTCTGAAAGATGCCGACAGGAACCGAGAACGCAGTATTTGCAGGATATCTCTGCGTAACATAATAGGGCGACTGGTCGTCATCAAACCGAAGAAGATGGTTTGTCGGTAGAAGGTCATCCGCTAATGGAGGAGATACAATTGGAGGTGGTATTTGATGCGGCATATGAAGAAGAGAATAGTCCGTTTGGATCAGGCAATCGAGCACAAAGAGACTCCAGTAAAGACATCGACTTTCTTCTTCCTCATAGGGGACGTAGGCATCCCACTCAGCTTCAAGGTACTTTCCAGGACCCACACGTAGAATCAGGGCCATGGTATTAGCATCTCCAATGCTGACATAGGCACGTCCGAGATCCCCATGGCTATACTCGTAAAATGCGAGCAGAACAGAACACTGAATAAACTCTATACTCGGGGTATTGAGCGTTCTCAAGATACTAAGAATTTGCTTGGCTGCCCGATATATTGGCATCTCGACACCTTCTTCACTTATGGACTTTACGGAGCCATCTTGTTGAGCAAAGAGGTGCATGCATACAGCCAGAAGGGCAGTAACAGGGTCGTAAAGGTCCTGATCGGAGATATACTCGTATCCAGTGTTGTTGGTGCGTAGGGCGAAGAGCTCTGGGTGAACCACAGTGAGGTAGGGATTTATGGTCTCCATATAGCGTTTGACAGACTGACTCGGAGTGGTATCGCGGGAGGAAAGTAAGGTTAAAATCGTCGTGCTGGAAATGTCAAGGAATGGCATAAACATCCCCTGTGTCTGCACACTCTCAGGTGGAGTTTCTACTTGAGCTTCTTGACTGACAGAGCAAGTAATGCTGTCAGATGGAGATCCTGCCAGGTTCTCCGGTCGTGTAATAACGGTGACTGAGGGCGTATATATAAAATCATAACAGCACTTGCCCTTGAGCCTAAAAGATCAGCCATAGTAACAGGCGAGCTGGAATTGACTTTCAGCAGGAAATGCCATTGCATACCTTTTACAGCGTGAACAACTAGGCAACGACTTGTCGCATTTCTTCTTGGTGCGTGTGCACCTCTCACAAGCTCTGCAAGCTTTCCTTGGCGCTTTTGAAAAGGCTGAGACTGGTGCGGACGATGCCGAGCGGATGTTGACTGATTGGCGTGAGGGATACATAGCGGCTCCTTGGGTTTGATATATGTCTGACCCCAGTAGTCGATTCTAGTATATGTCAGTTTCCTGAAAGAAATGTTGGTCCTGGAGGGATCCAGGACACAAGCAGAAGGTGCCAGACAAATACCTGAAGTTGAGGAGCTTGAATTAATTTCGCAATATTCAATCAGCTCGGAAAAAGCCTATAAATGTCAAAAACGATATGATGAAGAGAAATAGGTTTCTGACATAATCGAGAAGGAAGAAGTGCTATTTAATGTTTAAGTAATACGAGAAGTTGATCCTTCTTGTTTCGTCCCCAAATTTTAGGTCGTGACACTGGTCAGAAGCCTCCAGTCTAGCTCCGCTCCTTGACTCAGGATGGAAGTGGGCGAAAGTCGGCAACTGGTGGGATACGTCAGAAGTTCTCCGCCACAAAAAGAGCACTAATCATCTCATTTCATGACAGGGGGGTCAGATGTTGGAGATAACTATCCGGAGGGTGGAATGGACTAGCCAATGACTCCCCGCTTAATCTTTCCCTGAACCATGCAGGCTGTCAAATTGGCCTTTCCTTGGGCTGGCGTGACAGTGATGAAATTTAGAGCTGTCAAGAGGTGAAACTCTTGACTGACCAGTCTAGACGGTTTAGGCTAGTGATGGGCTAAGCGACATGATCTAGATTGTCGGAACGTACCGAAAGTGACGGGTTTTCGTTGCGAAAATCCGTTTGCCGCAGTTCTGCATGGGATCAACAAGCCGCTGTTGACATGTAACACACCGGTAGATGAACCGGCTATAAGATGGTGTGACACCAGAAGAAGCAAATAAGGTTGTCTTGAGAGCCTCACTTTGCTGTTACGGTACCTCTGACATGTGTACTTGTCTCTTGACTCTGCTAGCCTATTTAAGCTTGGGAACCGTCGGAAGTAATTTGATGAGTATAGGGCTGTAATCTCTTCCAGCTGAATTTCCCCTCTTACATCAGTCATACTTTCGGCAGGCAAAGGTATCCCTCACGGTGCCAGGGATCCAACCAATAGGCAGCAAGATGAATATGATCCTATATGAAACACCGATGTGGGATGTACTGGTCTAGCCAATATGGATAAAAGAATAGCATGTAATTGTAGATACCCTCTTCGAACTGGTGTAGCTTCTATTCCAAATCCAAGTGACCTTCCCACTTAAACTGGGCTGCAGGTGGGTAACAGAAAAAATGGACTACAAGGCTTAGGCTACCAAGACAAAGAAGTCTAAGATTGATGTGGTACCTGAGGGTTGGCTGTCACTTCGTTCTGTCGATCCCCAGTACACACCTCGAGTATGCACAGTGTGGACTGAAACATGTCTACAGTGGAAGAGTTGTCTGGGGTTGAACAGAGGACGTACTTTCATCGGTCCAACTGCAGGAAACAGCAACTATCAAATGCAGCGTAACTCCATCGCGACCTGCTAGATTCCCCCGTGCCATTCCGAAATTACAGATGCTTCGGTGTTGGAGTCTTTCCCGACGCTTGGAAAATGTCGGACTAAGAAAAGAAATCCCGACGTTAACGTCTTCAGCCACAGACGTAGCGGTTTTAATGCGTTTCCCGACGCTGTTCCCGCTGTCGGAGTAAGACGCATTTCCCGACGTCGACCCCACACTTTGTGGATGCATGCACTGGGACCCTGTGATCACCGCTTACATTTGTGGGGACACCAAGACACAATGGCACGCTGGGGCTGAGGATTGACGAACAGTCTTTGGTTTAGCGTTACATACTCAGAGAGCTTTGGTGATGGCCATGGACCCGACACGTTACAGACCGTTCCGCACGACGGAATCATATTGAGCTCGACGAAAACCTCAGTTTACTTTTAAATATGCCCAGAACCTTTGGTAACAGGCATTCACTTCCTGCTTTGCACTGTTTGCTATGACTTTTATATGGTAGGTACAACTTAAGATGCCGTCTTCAGCAATTTGGTTTATGCTCCAAAGCTGTCTCATCTCCCATATCCTTATCAGCCAACATGAGAGACAAATTTAACAGAAAAGAAAAAGATACAATTGCAATCAAAACACTTATACGAAACAATCTTGACCATCATTGCTGGGTACGTAGTGCTCAGTGTGACCTTCACCCTAGAATGTGATATCTAGACTCTTCAATTTACGTACTGTGATCTCGCACTTCAGCAGGCGACAGGCTACCTTCAGGCTCTTCTAACGGCAGATGGTGTTCCACCAAGAATCTCACCATCCACTTGTCAAACTTGAACGTTTGCATTGCGTCGGGTCTTGTACAAGTCTTTTGGAATAGTTCAAGACGTTTCACCTGTATCTGTGTCAGACCTTGACCGTCAAGACAAATAAGCTCTTTCTACTCACTGAGTTTGACACCGAAGGCCAGTATTTCTGAAGCTCAAATATGGCTTCAAAGTTGGATGCCAACTGGGCTCGGATATGAGCTGTGTCATCGTGTTGGTCAAAAATAAGCTGATGTAGCAGTACTGCAGAAGAGGTAACTGTCATGTACCCTACTCCTCCAAACACCAACTCACAATGGGGAACTTGGCGGGAGAGTTGTACCAAATGACTAATGGCACTTGCGTGACCTTTGCAGGCCTCAGCATACTCGATCGTCTTTGGTGTCTGAGGCCGATTGAGATCTAGGAACCTGAAAAGTAGAAGTACGAAATGTTGATGGTAGCCTGTGTGTATGCCGAGGAATGGCCCTCCGTGACCCTTGACACTGTGTACCCGAAGGTTTTCCTCGGTGAACTTCTTGTCCTTGGGGAGACTGGCTTCCCAATTATGTAGCCCTTCTGCTAGGTCCGCAACACTTTGCATAACGTATTCTTCAGAAACATCCTCTTGTCCCCATTTTTTGTTCAAGTTCTGGATAGGGCCCAACTGTTTTGCAAGCATGACATTGTATGCCCAAAGTCCCAGTGTACGTGAACGGGTGGGAGGGGTGTCACTACCTGGATCAACACCCATGTTATGGAAAACATCTTCGTCCATTGGTAGGGGAGTGTCCAGGTCAAAATCAGGCATGGCGCGACGGAGGTTACGACCTATAGAACTCCAGCGGTCTGCCATAAATAAAGTCCACCATATCCTGCATTTTAATTCACGTAACAGCTCTGAATCCACCGGATCTGGACGGTCTAGGCCAAGGATTTCAGCCATACGAACGCCAAGCGTAACGAAAATTGCTTCTGACTCTGGATTCTTTGATGAAGATGATAAATTTGCGAGCAAGACGCAGGTCTGTATATTCTCAATGCAGATGTTCTCCATATCTTGCTTCAGTAACTCTTTGGACTTTTGCATGAACATAGGTCCAAGGGAGGAAGTTTCGGGCTTAGAATGGAACCGACATCCAAATGCCAGCAGAGCGAAGAGTAAGGCATCTCCTAACCGATCTTCTCTGACTGCAGCTCGCAAAGAGGGTAAATGGAATAAAGTATGAGGTCGGTCGAGTATGTAGTGAATATAGTTCTCCACAAGCTCTTCGATAAGGTCATGTGAGATAAAGAATTGTGGGTTCATGTTATTGTATTGGGACTTTGGATTGTGACGAGGAGAGATACGTCGCTGCTGTGGGGAAGTCTTGACGAGAGAACATTGGTAAATGCGTTTCTTGGCGCATGCATCGCAGGGACCTATGGGTTTTGTTCGGATGCATTTTTTGCGCCTGTTTCTGCACCTCGAGCACGCTGTAGGTGATCTCATGGTGCTGTTTTGATCCGAGACAAGCTTTTTCGTGCGATAAGAACACGCGAAAATGAGGGGAGGGGCCTTCAGCCTCACCTTCTACCAAGACTAACGATACCCTGCATCCCAGGTGTCAGACACTCGGAAATTCATTTCTCCGTAGATTCTTGTATAGGTTAAACATGTGTTTCTCGTTGGCTAGGTAGCCGGGGGGGGGCTAACTAAGCAACTGCATCTATTCCTTTTATTAGTACTTTTTATAAAGGAGATATTACGTATTAGTAAAATACTAAGGACATTTAAGATAAAAGATAATTCTATGAACCCGAGCTCGGGGCTATGATTCATTCCGTGAACCCGAGCTCGGGGACATAATTCATTCCGAAAACCTAGCTAATCAATTATTATTAGTAGCTTTAATATACATCGGGACCAGCCTGGTACCGCTCTTGGTTAGATCGGCACCGATTTTAATATAGTTCCAGCATCCACAGATATTTTTTACAACTTCCGACGATTGAGTATAGCATTTAATTATGCCGTCGGCCTGAATTCCCCCGTGTTTCTTATGTTATCCCAACCGGTGATGTAAAGTCTACATATACCGAGGGCAGGACATACTCTTCAGCGCCCTTGAGACATCGCGAAGTCTGCAGCCACCTGGATTTATTATAACACGATCCGGATTTAGGCATCAGCTGCACCTCACTATTACTACACCAGGATTTCAAGGGAAAGTCCTTCAACCATTCAATATGCGTGCTCTCTTGGTCCTCGCTCATCCAGAGCCAACATCTCTTTCCGCGTCATTGTTTAAGGAGGCTATCACTTATCTGACAAATGATGGTCATGAGGTCCGCACGTCAGATCTCTATCAAATGGGGTTCAAAGCAACAGTCGATCGCAGCGATTTCCCAGCCATGCCTCCCGAAAAGCCATTACGAGTAGTGTACGACTCATACGACGCCTACAAGGCTGGAAACCTCAGCGCCGACATACTTGCCGAGCAGGAGAAGCTCGACTGGGCAGATACTCTGATCTTGGTCTTCCCCATTTGGTGGTTCGGTATGCCAGCAATGCTGAAGGGATGGTTTGAGCGCATCTACACGGCAGGCTATGGGTACCGGACTGGCGAGTATACCAGCAGCCGTTGGGACAACAGGTACGGTGAAGGCAGGTGTATGGGGAAGCGCGCATTGGCCGTGGTGAACATCGGGGGTATGAAAGAGCATTACAGTCCTACGGGCATCAATGGACCCGTTGATGATATGTTGTGGCCGATCAACCACGGAACCTTATTCTACACCGGATTCGAGGTTCTTCCATCCTTCATTACGTTTCGGTCTGACCGAGTCGACGCCAATACTTTCAAGAAGCTCTCGGCCGATCTACACCAACGTCTGACTGAAATTCCAACTGCGCAACCTATTCCATACCGAAAACAGAATTTTGGCGAATACAGCATCCCGGCCTTGGAGCTGAAGCCCGAGCTCGTCGACGAGAAGAAACAGGGCTACGCACTCCACGTGAAATCGCCTTAGCTTTAAGGCACTCTACGCACTGGTTAATAATAAGAACAGGAGTAGAGAATGCAGTAGAAGTATTAGACAGGGTTTGAAATTTAAAGCAGCGACCAGGTCTTTTAAATAGCTACTTGTATAATAAGTAACTATTACTAGCAAAAGTCTGCTACTAATTAGTATACTAAGAAGGTACCTTTATACTATAGACTAGGTTAAAGGTACTTCTATAGCATATTACTTAGTCATTTACTACAAAGACTTTAGTTTCTTTCTTTAAACTAAGAACTATTACTAGATAAAGGTTTTATCAAGAATCTCTTCCTTCACATCGCGCAGAAGCAGAATGTCGCCACGCGGGCAAACTGTGGCGAAGAAACTGGGGACAAATCGTCCAACACCAGCTGCGTGGGAGGCGTCGATGAGTGCCTCCTCCTCGGCCTTTTGCAAGATGATCAAGCACGATACGACCACATCCTCTCCAGCCAAGAGGGGAGTGATAGCTTTGACGTCTTTGAGATCGAAGATTTTGATAGTGGCACTGCGCTTTGCGAGGTCTTCGTAGACGGGCTTGGAAGCCGAATCGGGACGAACAAGGGCGGTGACTTGGAACTGGCCTGGTGAAGCCAACAGCGCGTTGACGATGGATGTGCCCGTTTCACCGGACGCACCAGCGATGGCAACTTTTAGTCTGTTTTGTTCGGCCGTGGTATATCGGTTGGATGTCGTTGAAATCTTTGGGAGGACAAGAATTGCTTGAAGAACTGTTTACGGGATGCTCGACCGGCTTAAATAAGTAGATGTACACTGCGGAACTTCGAGATCAGAGAAGCGGCTAGCCATCATGCGGAGTTCCTTTGAACTTTAATTTTGTTGCGGAGCGGAGGCAATTAGCTTCAGAAGAACTTTGCTAGTAGCGACGGTGCAGGGTTAAATGAGAGAGCAAAGCAGATTCAGGCTTGGTATTACAATTCCATTCCATAGCCAAGCATATTTCCACAACCAGCCTACCATAAAATAACCCAGATCAGTATACAGCCAACTAATCAAAGTGATAAGTAAGTACTGTAAGGTGTACAGAGTAAATACCACGATACAAATAACACTCCAAACTCCATTCGATTGTTGTTATTTTAAACTCAACCCTTAAATACATCCACTGTCCTCTTATGAGTAACATTATTCTTTTAGCTTTGTACCTAAAGATGTAGTCAACTCGTGGAGTATCTTGATAAGGTCTTTATGATCGGCGCCGACAGTAGTCACGATGATTAATTCATTCTTACTTACTGGTTGCAAACAAATCTCCACTCTGAATCAGTGTAGATTTAAGGCATGACAGGGGAGAATTTGCCTTAGTCCCCATCAGGGGTGGTTCTCTAACAGGTCGGGTTTGTTCAAAAGCTGCGGTGGCACCGAAAGAGTACCAGGAGCCGAATTGAAAATGACCACCAATTGTCCTAAGGTACACACTTTGTGGAAACTTATCTCACTTAGTACAAAGTATAAAATCTAAGGTACTTGCTCTGAATAGGTTGTTGTATAAGCCACTGCTAGAGGGTTTAACAAACTAGTTGATCTCTAGGATCTATACGTGAATGTAGGTTTAAAGGCTATATTGCCGAAAAGAACGAGAGCGTCTCAATGCGAAACATCCATATTGGCTTGCCCAGCTAATATCACCACCGGGGCGTTTGAGTGGAACAAGTGCATCCGCAGCCGCAACTGTAGCAACCATATAGAGAGCACTGGCCACAGCCGCAGCTACAGCCGCGGTAACAGCTGTAGTAGCTGTGATAGTTGCCCCAGTTGTTGCCGGAAAAGCCACCCTCAACTTCAGAGGAGGGCACAAAGTCTCCATCCGAATCGAATTCACCGACTGTATCGCAAGAGCCGGTCTTGGTGATGTTGTATACTGTGTTGTTGGACAAGACATAGGCCTCAAAATTGCCGCTGTCTTTGTCCTTGCCAACGAGGATGCTATCTACGGTCTCGTCAAAGAAGGACTCTGGGATGACTTCCTCTGCAAAATGTCAGATTGGCTAATACTAAACACAAGCTCAATCCGTACTTACCAGTCCAGTCACCCGTTCCAAAGTTGCGGCTATGAGCGTGGATCTCATTATCATCGCCGAAGAAGCACACAACTAGAGCCTCATCGGTCGAAAACCCGGCAATTGGTGTTCCAGCTGTCGCTGATCCAGGGATACTGAATTCATCAGTCCATCTGTCGCAGTCTTGATCATACTTAATGGTGTTGATAGAACCATCAGGAGCCTGATACAGGATCAAGTTCATGGTGGGGAGACCTGCGACAGTGATGTGGCCTTCATCATGAACGGAGATATCACCGAGACCATAGAGATCGGCCTCGTCCCACTCCTCAGAATCCTCATCGTACTCACTGGCCTTAACGATGCTGTCATCGCCAATGTACACAGCGAAGGTCTTTTGTCAAATGTTAGATTCGAGCAGCCAGTAGTTGAGTCACCCAAGAACTCACTCTGTCTTTGGCGATGGCATAAGCCGCAGTTGAGCCCTCCCTCAATTCACGGGCAACCATTCGCTGGTCCTTGAGCTCCTCACCATCATAAACCCTTTCAATCAATCGACGGCCGTCAAGCTCAAGGAAAGTAAGGTCACCATTGGGAATGGTGTTCATGCTCGCAGAGCGAAGGGCACGGGCGATAGTCTTGACTTCGCCGCTCATGATGAATTCAGAGAGCTCAAAATGTTTAATGATATGGGTGTTGTGACAGAAGGGCACGAAGAATGTAATTGTAACACTGCAGATTAACATGGTGGCATTAGCTCGCCATTTATGGCTGCGACAAAGAGCATCGTCATATCTCGGTGTCTGAGTGCAGATTTCAACTGTCAAGAAAGCAATCCAATCATATATCGGGGAGGCGTCCTGTTCTAAGACATAATCTGTGCTTTGACTTCGATACTGCGAGGTGACGTCATCTTGTCTTTCAACTCTCTGTATTCCTATTCTCGCTGGATACCTTGACCTTGCAACGCACGGTACTTATCTTCCCTTGGAATCTTCTCCTTTCATCGTGTAAATCTATGGGACGTTGCATAAACTGATCCTGTCGGCCGATGCTGTTCTTAGCATACAGGTTTCCCAGAAAGATAGATCAGCATGGAAAAGGCTGGCTGAGCAAACTCAAATGGGTGGCCTCCATCTCGACTTTATTACTGAGTTATTGCCGGCACGGCACGGCCCTCGCGTAAGGGGCCGTAGTGCTCCCGTGAGAAGCTCAATGAGGGAAGTGATCGGCATCTTGTCAGAGCTGAGCTCACTAGATGCATGCCTAGGCTAGTAGTGGCTGTTGATCCGACCAAAGCGGACGCGTTCCTTCCAATGAAATGCTGCCTCCGGTAGATCATTAACAACCTGGTGAAGCTGAACGCACCTATAGGTAAAGCAACCTTGAGCGGGACGTTACTAATGGCAGGTTTACCAATGTGCTCCGCGCTACGATAAGAGGCATTGGCCTTAGGTTAAGAGTCAGCTACAACCACCAGGGATTTGTTATCCAATGGGAATAGGTTCAGTTCTAGTATACGTACTAATCTACTAACTGTACATGGTAAGCATTCCAGTTATCACTTTTCTACGTTAAAACTGCCACTTGCTCTTAGTGGTAAGTATTGAATGAATGTATTGCATGTAATAAAGAAGGTAACTGTAGGTAAACGAATTGAAAGGGCCCATAGTAGGTTTTGGGTTCATGCCAACCCTTGATCACCTGACCATCTAAGATACCGGAATACCAGAGCAGCTGGTATCCGGTATTCTTGGATTATTCATCTAGCATGACTGCTTGCGCAGGATAACGTTGAAGTTAGCATCATGGAAGCGCTGTCCAGATGTCCACCAAGCAGTATCAAGACCGCAACCAAAGCAGAATTGACGGCACTCATTGTTGCAAGCCCTGGCTGCATTGGCAACATTGTCCCAAGACGGGATGTAAAATGGAGTGGGGTTCTAAGCATCGCGGTCAGCTATTAGTCTCCTCTTAAATATGGAGAACTCACATCGTTGCAAATAAAGATGCCCGCATCGTCGCTGCAGCTGATTCTGTCGCAGGCTCTGGGACCCGCGCGAACTGTCAAGCTGCCACGAATACCGCGCAAGTACTGGATACCTTCGCGGATAGGCTGCTCCCTCGCAGAAGGAAAGATCCAACAGAGGTTGTGATCACGCTTCTGTAAACGATCGAGAGCCTGGGCCTCAGGGGACGGAGCGTCATCAACGCCCGACTCTTCCTCAGCCTTAATAGCGGCGTTGATCTCCTCCTGCGCCTTGCGGGCATACTCAGGGTAGTCGACTTTGAGCTGTTCCATAACATCTTGGATAGTGCCCTTGAACTCAACGGGGTCTTCGCCAGCTACAACGGCGATCTTCCAAGTGGGAGTGTCTGCATTCTCAAACACACTGTCACTAAGCACCTTTGTTGATGGAGCAGCAGAGACAAGAGACTGATGATGAAATCATGTCAGATATAAGCAGATATTTCTGGTTGCGATGGGTACTCACGAAGTTGGCGAGAGCCAACACAATAGCAACGGCAGAACGCATGATGACTGAATAGGATCTGGAGACTGAGGACGGAGATCAGGTTACTGAGCGACTATTGACTGGTAGTTGTCAAGGATGAATGTAGATTGTTTGCGATGAGGAAAAAATAGAGTGAGAGATCAAGCCATATTTATAGACCTTTTGCTTCACTCAATCTACGGAGTCCCGTATCAAGACTCGCTACCGACTGCACTTCAACGTGTAGATAGAAGCTCATCTGCGCAGCCGAGAACTAGATTATCCACTATCAGAAGCTCCACGGTTGGGATCGAAGTCCTATAATTCACCAAGTCCTGTATCTAAACACATCGTCAAGTGAATCCATCTCTGTAGCCGAGAGGTCAACTTTCCAGTAGCAGAAGGTACAACCCTGGGATGGCGTTCCTACAATTGTGACCAACCCACTAAGCCCCACGGTGGATACTACGCGAAAAAGGCCGCCGTACAAAAACGGAACTACCCATAGCGCCAAGCCCTCGATTGTCCAGTTGTGGAAGGTATAGACCTGGGATGAAGATCCTACAGGTGTAAACAGTCCACTATGTTCCGAGTTAGATACTGCGCCGAGTAAACTTCGCCGTAGAGGATGAAATCCTTCTATGTAACAAGACGATACGGATGACATATCCAGCAGTAGAAAGTCCAAGCTAGATCCAACAATTGCCGCAGTTTCTAAGGGGCTGCCGATGCGCCATTGCGGCAAAGACCTGGGTCCCTGCTTCATTTCCTAGGCATTCCTTCGATATGCGTTGAGATAAGAAGAGAGGATCACGACTCAAGCTGTTAGGAAGGTGAAAGACTGGAGCCCGGGTATCAACAACCACTAACAATAAGCTTAGAATTAGAGTTGCATTAGTCCGTATCAGAGACTATCCTACTCCGTAGGACAATTGAACACACGTGGGGGCTGTAATTGGTCGAGCATCTGGTCACCTTGGAACCTGCTTGGTGGAACAAATAGCTCACCGCTTCCCAACATGACAGAGCTCTTGCGATAGCGAGGTTGAGTAATGGGGGTTGATATGTAACGTAAGAAAATTCTCTGGGTCGTCCACATTCTTTCCTACTGCTGTCCTTCGTTGGGATTTGCTCGTCACTTCCGCCGTTTTCCTTAAAACCATGGAGAGTATGAAATGGGATGTAAATAGTTAGCTAGACATCCGCCTGAAACACTAATATAACTGGTACCTCGGCCATGGCTGGCAAGTAAGATAAGCGGCAAAAGACAAACGCACATCAGTCCAGGCTAGATAAATCATCAGAAGAACTCAGCTCGAAGAGAGAACTTGGCCAAGTCATCCATGCAGCATATTCTGTATCAATCTGCTCCGCGATGCTTTGCAAAATGCGATGTCCCCACCCTCTTATATACCAAAAACATTCTAACGTTTGAACGAGTACAGAAAAGTAAGCTAATAAAACTAGAACTTGAGGATTCAATCTCTCGACCTGCTTTGTAAAATCATCCTCCAAGAACCATAGCCACCGCATGACGACAGGTGTTTTCCCATGCGTAACTTCTTGAGGCTGTTCAGCTGTTCCAAAGACATCAGTAAAACAGCATACCAGAGCTTCACAAATTTCGCCTAGATTTGGAAGCTCCGAACATTGAGAATTCCGTATCATGGTACTCAAGTCAGAAAGAGGCTTTTCCCAAGCGATGTATCCAGTTCTACCTATGGGCGGTGGTACGTTTGACGTGTTTGCCGGGGGGGAGGGGCCAATTGGGCCTGAAAATATCGCCTCTAAGCTCATGGTCTCGATGACGAAGCGAACACCACGAAAGAGATTCCACCAAGCGGTTTCAGTAATATCAAGTGGAACAAGCAAATGACCTTTTTTAGGCGGCTTTGCAAAGGCGTAGTTACAAACAAGCACAGTGGCAACGTATAATGCTGAACAATTTTCTCGCTCGATTCGAGGAAGCAAGTAGGTAACATGAGACAGAGCTATGGAGTGATGTTTTTCTGCCAATTGCTCATACTTTGTTGCTTCCATGGCCTGAAGTCGCGCGAGATGAAGCGCCGAAAGAGCAAGCATCGGGTGAAGGATATAAGAATTGTCGAACGCGAGTCTCGGGGTTTTATCATGCCACATGACATCATCCCCGAAAGTCAACGAGGTCACAGTCATGTAGTGATGATAAAGTCGAAGGTCGTCAACGTTCAAAGGCAAGATTTGCTGGCTCGATGTCTCGGGCGAGGTGTCAATGGGAACTGGCGCTAAACCTTGAGTGGAAGTATCAGGGTACGTTGCCCACTTGAGGGGCTGACCTCTTTTGCGTGAGCCAGGGGGTACGATCATCGTTTTTGTTACTGCATCGCTTGGGGACTCGAAGCTGCAGGATAACGAGAGCTGAGAGCATTTCATGCAAGCTGGTTTGGTCTCATCGCACTATATACGGTATGAGATCGTGTTGAAAGAAAGACAGGAATCGCAGTAACTGAAACTAACCTTGATCCTTCGCCGCTTGCAATTTTGGCAGCCATTTCGAGACTTCTTGTGGGGCCGGCGTTGTGGAGGATGACAGGGACATCGTGATCCCAGAACATGGGCATGACCAGTCACTTGAGTCTTGCTCATTGTGATATCAGGAGCCAGTCGCAAAGTATGCTTGTGTATTTCGTATGTGATACGATGTTGAATTTCTGTTGGTTCCAAGCGTTGGGAGGCAAAAAGAAAAGTTAGAGCCATGGACTAAATTGAGAATGAGGAGTGGATACTTATGCAGCCTTTCTGCAATTGCAATTGGTTAAAGGGAAGAGCCAGATGCTGCATAGCATATCCGTCTTATAACCTGATAAGCCGGCCAATAGTGACTTGCACATCTAGTGGCTTGACTCCACGGTTCAAGTCCAATTTCATGAATTTCTAAAGTACTAACTTCAACCGGCTGGATGCGAAAGTGCAATAAAATTCTATGGAGAAAAGTGGAGAAAGGCCACCAGGGATCTAGGGCGCTAATTGGTTACTGGCGCCGCGACCATTCAACATGCGTAAAGCTCCATTTGTCGTATTTGATACGATGCCCCGCAACTCGATCGACACCGACACTACGAAGTAAGAAAATGTCATTTTGAGAATACAAGTTGAAGCCAGGCTAGCTCGGCTCGGGAAAACTGAGAGATTGACTTTTCAAATTACCCAACTTCAACCTCGGTTCCTTTCGTTGCGGATCTTGTTGTTGTCATGCTTTACCATGACGATAGCCTGAGAACCCTTAACGCATGATGAACAATAATATTTAAGTCGAGGCTTCACCACCATGTCTAACGATTATCACATCAATAATCTCCAAAGCATCATGGTTTTCGCCTCCGACATTGTGAGCCGCTGCGCGGCCTCTACCTTCGCTACTCCAACACTCTTGGGTGCCGAGTTCCTTTCCATTGAAGCAAACGTTGTTCCCGACTATACCTTCGACGTCCCGCATGGTTGGACGTACTCGCAGCCAGTTTGAATGTCCAGAACGTCACTTTCTGCAACGTCACCGTCACCTACACGCACCCAGGCCAGAATGATACCATTCACGCTGAGGCTTGGCTGCCCAGCGAGACTAATTAGAATGGAAGACTGCAGTCCCTTGGAGGCTCTGGCTGGACACCCGGTCGTTACATCTTGACTTACGCCGGTATGATCAACGCGGTGAGAAATGGTTATGCTTCCATTACAACTGACGCTGGCATCCCCGAGACTGTCAACCCCGCAGAGTGGCTGTTGGTAACTCCCGGAAACATCAACACGAATGCGCTGCAGAACTTTGGCCAAGTTGCACTTGACGACGAGGCAAGTAGTACCACGCCAGACACTCTTCTATATATGTACTAACTTGAGATTACCTAAAGGCTAGTATCGCAAAGCAGTTAATCAAGAGTTTCTACGGCAAGACCCCATTGTATTCATACTGGAATGGCTGCTCCCAGGGTGGGCGTCAAGGCCTTAAACTTGCACAACAGTATCCCAAGGCCTACGATGGCATCATCGCAGCCGCTCCAGCGATCAACTGGGCCGAATTCTATATCAACTCCATCTGGCCTGTGTTCTACATGGAGTCTACTCAGCAGTTTCCCCATAATTGCGAGCTAAACGCTATCACTTCCCTTGCTGTCTCAGCTTGTGATGAGCTGGATGGCGTCAAGGATGGCATCATCAGCAATGTTGACGCTTGTCGACGTAAATTCAATCCTTTCAAACAGGTTGGGAAATCGTTCAACTGCTCCAGCACCAAGTCAAAGCTCAAGATCAGCCACGCCGCCGCTGCTGTCGCCAATGCCTCGTGGACCGGCCCCCGTTTCTCCAATGGCAAGTCTATGTACCCAGGCTACGAGATTGGTAGTGATTTGCATACATTTGCTCCGACCAATTGTACTGGCAAAATTTGCAAGAGCGGGGCTGAAGGGTCTGTTGAGTTTGCTTGGAAGACTTTTGTTAAGAAGGACATGACAGCAACATTGAAGAACGCTACGGGACGCGATTTCGATACGATCTTTCGTCACGTCAAACAGATCTTTGCCTCCAATCTTGAAACCAACGAGGTTGACTTGCGGGACTTTCGAAACGCTGGAGGGAAAATGATCACTTATCATGGCCTTGTAAGATCTCTGTAATATTAAGATGCAGCTTAAGCTAACTATCGCTAGGCTGACCCAAGTATTTCGCCTGGCGGTACACTTCGATACTACAACCAGGTATCAGATTTTGTGGGCAATGTTACTTCCTTCTACAAGTATTACCAGGTTCCTGCTCTAGGACACTGCTGGGGCGGTAACGGTGGTCAGCCCGAAGCATTGTTCGATCAACTGCGAGCTTGGGTAGAGAATGGTACAGAGCCGTTGTCTACACCCGTGGTTGTGACCAAGTCAGATAATACGGTTATGCAGCAGATCCTGTGCCCTTATCCGCAGAAGGCCCGGTTCGATGCCTCCTGCAGCGTTAAAAATTTAACCACGTGTTGGTCTTGTGCCCCGTGAACTCTTGTATTGATATCGAATCCCCTTCAAGTCTCGCAAGGTTGATTCTGTATTATATAGAGCTCTAGTGGTCCTATCCTTTTGTCTTGTTTGCGAAAGGGTTCTTTTCGATTCTCGCTGATATATTTATTATATATCATATTCAATTTAATCTGCCCTATTTAGATACTTTATTTGCAAATAAGGAAATGTACCAACATCTACGTATACTCCATGCATGCTAATAGATGTTCTTGAATGTATTATCGAAACTTTTTTCCCAATATAGATGCAGATAAACCCCTTAAATAATGTCGCTTCACTTTGATACAGCTTCGCCCGCCTCCGATTTCATCCTCTCCCTACTAACCTTTTCGGGTCCCGATGTGATCTCTGGGGTAATTCTTTCCCTACGACATAATATGATAGATTTCTTTGCCCTTGTAGGTTGGTAGTACTGGAGTGCAATCCCATTGCATCGAATCTTCGGTTCCAGCTAAAGTGATGCCATTACCTTTACTCAAAGCGCAAAGAGTAATTGTGCTGAGCGTGGCTCAATTAACTGAATTTACTGACCTGCCAATCCCCCCCGAAAATAAGATACGGCTGATATAGAAGGAGAACTGTTAGCAACATTGTGCGAGCACGATAACAGAGAGTTGTTTTGTTTGGTAGTAATAGGAGGAGAGGATCCCGAATGCGACATATTGAAGGAGACTGACAGCCGTGGAGATAAGAAAGCTTGATTCAATATCTGTGCGTTATTAGTCTCGGCCCGACTCGCTACTTGAAGAAGTGGAACCAGCAAAGTATGTAACGTATTCAATACGACGGGCTGATGGGTCATCAAAGTGCAAGGTCGCAACGTATTCAATACGATGGGGTACTGGGTCAGTTCACTGTCCAAAGAGTTGTTTGAGACTTGGGGGCACTGGGAATAGCGTCTATAAAGCACGACGGACAACCTCATCTTTCTTCTGGTATCATCCATGACCTTCCTATCTGTATCATTTTAACATTCCTTTGTTCCCTTATACACTCCTTCACTCGTTACTCGGTTGCTTTTGTTGCTTTCCCAACCTTCGCTTGGGACATCATGGCTCCTCAAGAATGGCAAAATAGCCTTTGTGATTGCTCGCCTCGCGACTCTTGTTTGCTGAGCACTTTCCTTCCAGGCATTCGTATGTTCTTTCTTTAACCCACCGTATATTGGCTGACATGTCGCAATACAGTCTTTGGGAGTACCTCTCATCGCTTGCGAAATCCTTCTGTGGACCCTGAAAGTTTCAATTCAGATTGTGCATTGTTCTGTGGCATACAGTCCCTTACTGGCTGCGCCTGGATGTCAGTAAACTACGAACCTTTAAGCCTACGTGGGTGAGAAGAAGCTAATTTCCAAACAGTTTTAATATGACGAAACGAAAGTAGATTCGTGAGGCATATGGTATCGAAGGCAGCGGCATGGGCGACTGCTGCACCTCCTTCTGGTGCCTCTGCTGTGCGCTTGTTCAACAGGAAAATGAGGTCAAGTCGCGACAACTAGTTCCATCCTATGAACCTGCTGGTTATCAGCCTGAGAAAGACGGTATGCGCATGCCGTAAGTGCCTCCCATGAGGGCGCAGTGAATGCTTATAGCCCTCCATCGGACATGTTGGAGCTAGGTGAGGGTGGTAATGAACTGCAAAACTGGAAAAAACTGCCTCAGTTTGTTGAGCACTTCTCAGCTTAAGCTAATATGATAGATCGAGCTATCTTCAATTCTACTATAGAACTCTATACTACTACTTCCATCTCAATATAATTCAATTGTGCTATAAAATAAGTTACGTGTATAAGAGGTCGTGATGTGAAAGAAGGATTGGTTTTCAGGAGGGTAGAGCAATCCTAAACTTGCGCGACAACATCACCCTTTCCTCGACGCAATCATCGACCCATACGTGCAGATAAACCCTTCAACATGGGACGCGTTCCGTTCCGATTGGAGCGTCAAGTAACTGCGTTGTTTTTACGGGGATCCTGTACTGTTCAACCAACAGCGACAGGGGGCCAAAGCAGGGGGGTTAATCATGATGTTATTAACCGAAGAGCGCCGCTTGCAATTTGAGAAATCCCGAAGTTCTTTTCACTCTCTTCTTTGTGTTCCTTCCGAGTACAGATTCTCACAATGGCCATCGAACCTACACAGGAAGCCGGTCGTCAACCTGCGACCTCGGATAACTCTGCCCCCACCATGGGTACGAATCTAGCAAGCAATGATCTCGAGGTTGACGTGAGTTATTTATATCACGCATTGAAACTACTCACAGTGTAATTGATTATTCTCATAGGATGATATTGACTCTGTCCTGGACTCCTCGTAAGCTGATTGCCGCTATCCTCCGATGAATGCATCTAATCAATGTCCCCAGGACTGGGACTTCAAGCTACATGACGTCGCTGAAGTCGAGCATATACAATTACCGGTACGTGGTGAAAGTCCCATTCTGACCTGTTGGGGATTCCAACTCACATCAATGGCTTCTTGTAGATTCGAGGTGAGTCCTTGACTCCGACCGGGAGAATGAATCTGCAACTAATGAGCTGCAGAACGGACGTCGCTATCATGCATTCCGCGAAGGATCCTATCCTATGGTGGGTAAAACTACTGCCGAGCTTGAACATCTTATGTAACACTCTTTTGGACAGCCAAACGATGAAGACGAGCAAGAGCGTATGGATCTTGGACATCACGTATACAGTCTAGTTCTCGAAGGAAAACTCCACCTTGCTCCAATTGGTCAAAATCCCCAGCGAGTACTCGATCTGGGAACTGGTACTGGTATCTGGGCAATTGACTTCGCAGAGTGAGCTGATACTGAAGTATCTGAGACTGGAATAACTTGTGCTGATTGCCAACAGCGAGAATCCATCATCAGAGATCATCGGGAATGACCTTAGCCCCATCCAACCAGAGTGGTATGCAAACAGCCTCTTGATGCAACATTCTACTAACATGAGTTAGGAACCCACCTAACTGCACTTTTGAGGTCGATGACTTTGAGGATAACTGGCTATACCAAGTAGGCTTCGACTTTATCCACGCACGAGAGTTGGAGGCATGCGTTGCCGACCGAGATCGTCTTCTACAACAGGCATTTAAGCATCTAGTACCAAAGGGTTATTTCGAAATTCAGGTGGTTGATGCAAAGTTCTTGTGCGATGACGGGACCATCGAGAAAGCACCAAACGCCCAGCTTTGGATGAAGAGTATCTGCGAAGCGTGTACCAAGTTTGGTAAACCCATCGATGGAGGAACCGAGTGGAAGGACAGGATGGAGAAGGCAGGGTTTGTAGATATCCATCAGGAAATTCGAAAGGTTTGTCTTCTTTTCCATTGCGATGATCCATTCTAACCTTTGTAGGTGCCTATCGGACCATGGCCCAAGGATGCAAGACTTAAGGAAATCGGCAAGTATCAGGTTGTTCAAGAGCTTAAGGTTATTGATTCTTATACTCCAAAGCTCTTCGAGCATGCACTTGGATGGACTGCACAGGAGGTTCAGGTCTTAATGGCCAAAGTTAAGAAGGAGCTTAGGGATCCATCTATTCATCTGTATCTTCCTGTTGTTATAGCTTGGGGCAGAAGGCCTTGAGTTGTAAATTGGGCTACTAGACTCTAAATGAGAACAGGAACCCGGCGTTGATACCTTCCAGTACCTAGTTTAGCTTCACCTTGAACGCCTTGATATTCTTCCCACTGACCTGCACTGCAGTGCCTGTACCCGACCAGGAAGTAAGCTGAACTTCAATCTTCTCGTGAGGTAGAAGAGTAAAACAGTTATCCGACCATGTCAGTGGAGTCACATCGTCGCCATTCTCATCTACAGCGTTGAGCTGGATGAACACAGCAGGCACTGGAGAAGTGTTTTTAAACTGGAGCTTCCACTCTCCCGGGCCTCCATTCTTGGACGATATGATTGACACTGCAGCTGGATCCATCTTGCTCAGTGCAGTAAAGTTGGCCGACTGTTTGACGTCGCTGTAGTACCATGTCGTGCTGCCCCAGTTCACTACATCGTTTTGTTCGGACAACCAATACGTGTTCCGGCTTAGCACTTTGTTACCGCCATCTTCTGCCAGGGACAGACGAAGAACCCCGACATCCTTGATCTTTCCGATTGCGCTACTGATATCGCCAATTTTGAGAGACTTGATAGGTGCTGTGGTAAAGCGCATCGTTTCACGAAAGAGACGCTGTCCTTTCAGATCCACCAATTCGACGTGGACTGACCGTGAACCCGACTTTTTGCGAGAGTGGTTGATTCCCCATATAGTATTGTTGAAGTAATCAAAGGCAACGTGTTCAAACCGATTTGCTATCTTCGTACCGAAATATGACCCAGCTGGATGAAGATAGTAGTCAAATTGGTTCCAGTGAAGACTCGGCCAGGCGTTGTTCAACATCCAGTAAATCAGCCCTGTGGCCGGGCGTGAAGCGCTCCATTGACTTCCGAAGCCTTCAAACTGAGAGCGAGTTGCTTCATAGTCCATCATTTGTGCGCTGATAAGATAGTCATCCAAGGATGTTGGCTTGCCATATCGTTTGAACAATGCCTTGTTGTAAATCGACCGATCATAAAACTGTGAGGTGTTCTGCGACATGTGATATAGGCCCTTGTTCGGCTTTTCCCACAAGTCCTGCATGTCTCGGCTGGTCAGGAACCTGGACAGACTCCCTTTAGTGGGCGTTCCGACACCTGCGCCCAGCTCGGATGCAAATCCAAAAGATGATCCAAACCTCTTGGACGTCGGCTGTCTGTCATACCAATAGACTGGAGGGACCCAGTCGTAAGGGCCTTCCATCTTCATCCCCGATGGGCCGAGAAGCTTCGGATAGCCACGTTTCGCAGCTGATGAGATGATAGGAACCTGCCATCCAGCGTTGCGTAAGCCGTCGACGTAGATCTTGGTCGCTCGATCGTCCGGCCAGTAGTCGCTTCCAACCAGGAAAGCAATGAGACTTGGATGGGTCTGCATCATTGCTGCCTCATGCCTGATTGAAGCGTTGACGGTATCATAATCAGCATCGTACCACTTGGGAGGAGGATCCTGGGATAAGTCGTGATTGTACGGCCAGCTTTCCCATCGATCGCAACACTCCCAGCCAGCCATGAGCAGAACTCCCAGTCTGTCTGCAATCTCGTAGAGCTCAGGCTGTTCCATCTTTCCTTCCAGACGGATAGTGTTCATACCCATATCCAGAACATAGCGTGCTATGTGCTCAAAGCGCTTAGCGTCCCAGCGAAGGAACATGTCGGATGTATAGCCCCCGCCTCTGATCTGTATCGGATAGCCATTGACTTTGAACAGCGTGTCATTGTGAGTATTGAGCTCGGAGGTGACCTTTCGAATGCCGAATTTGGTTACAGGGCTCGAATCTGAAGTGTGGGATCCAATAGAATAGGTCAATTGGGCTGAATACAACGGCTGTTCACCCCACCCTGCCGGCCACCACACCTCGGGATCCTTGACCTTTTCAGAAAGCTCAACGATAACTGACTCTTCAGGTGCGAGTCGGACATGTTTAGTGATGTTTTTGAGGATTTTCCCGTTGGGAGTTTTGATCTTGGCTGTCGCGACAAATTTGGTCGGCTTCTTACTCAGGTTTCGAGCCTGAGCGCGAACCGTAATCTCTGCTTTGTCGGTTTCGCCGTCACTGGTGGGCGTATCAAGGCTTACAAGGACGCTCATAGGACCCATGAATACATCATCTGTCTGTTTAATAGTAATGTCCCTCCATATACCGGTGCCATTGTCGGGTGGATACGGGTTCCAGTCGACAAACCCGACGGCGAAGTCATGCTGATAGTTCGTCGGATAAACCTTTACCACAAGAGCATTCTCCTTCCCAGCAAAGCTGGTGATATCGTACGTGTGGCCGCCGTAGGAACCTGATTGCGTGATGTTATCGGCGAGCTGCTTGCCATTGAAGAACAAATCTGCAGCGGGGGTGATTCCGTTGGTTTGTAAAAAGTAATGGCGCTTGGGCTTCTCTTCCTCAGCTTCCAGTTTGAACTGGTTGCGATATACCCAGGGGACATGGAACATGCTGTCGTCGAAACGCGCAAGATTGTCAGAATACCAGAGACCATCAGTCCCATCCAATTCGAAGATGCCTTCTTCTATAAGACATGCCATCAACGTGCATCTGGACAGAGATGCATGGTGCCAGGAAGAGGTATCAGTGTCTGGCAAAGAAAGAGATTTGAGGCTTCCAGACACTTTCTTGATCTGCTGAAAATCCCAGTCGGGAATCGCATCCTGCTGCCCAACGACAGTAGCCAGTGGACCACGGTGGACAGCGGCGTCAGTCGTGGCAAAGAGGAGAAGGAAGCAGGTGAGCATCATTCTGGTAGCCATTCCGTGCTACTCTGGAGATAGTGTGGTAGAGAGATAGGTAGTAAAGCCGAGTGAAAGAACGCTTCGTAATAAATGGGGGGTCACCAATAGCCCATTTCTATCCGTAGAAAGTCCTATGTTACTACTGAATACAAATGCTACGTTACACTAAAGCCTCTTTCGTATATATTGCTGGGTTTACTGTTGCACTGAACGATAATTCTTACTCTGCATAGAGCATGAACGGAGAGACTCCCCGCACTTACCCAACCGGAACAGAGCAGCCTGTGCCGCTTCCTCCCCGCAGAAGATCGTCCGTCGATCTTTGCTCACCAGAAATCATACGATAATGTTAAAATTAGCTCACCTTCCGTCCCGTTGCGGAGGCCTGCTTGGAGAAAGCTAGGCACCCTCGGTAAGCAACAGAGGAAATGTCCTCTAAGGCTTAGGCTACCAAAATAAAGTAACCTAAATATTAGTCTATATTGGCATAAGACGGCTAAACTATTTCGCTCCTTATGTTTATGACGGTCAATTCTTCTGACTCCTCGCGGGCACCAAAACAAGGAACCCGTAGGCTATGGTTGGCTTGCATTCAAGGTGTATAAAGAGCATCAATATTGATCACAACCCTCCCATACGCCAATTCCAAGCTTATGCATAATGATGTAGTCTAACTAGAGCTTCGCAGTGAGCCTAGTGTCCTTGACAATAGTATTTCCATTGGTGCCGGCAGCTCCACCTTGTAGTTTTCGCCTGAGGATCTTACCCGCCGCGCTCTTCGGTATCGCAGCCACAATCTCAATCTCCTCAAGCCACTTATGTCGTGCCGTTTCCTTCTTCACATGCTGGAATATCTCCTTCGCAGCATCAACTGGCCTCGACGACTGCGACTCCACGAGGACCACAAACGCCTTGGGCCGCTCACCAGCAAGCTCATCAGGAATTCCGCACACAGCGACATCGTCAACGTGAGGATGCCCGAGCAGAACATTCTCAAGTTCTGCGGGAGCAACACCGATTCCCTTGACCTTGATCAACTCCTTCAGCCTGTCGGTGATAGACAAGAACCCTTCCTCGTCGATGTGCCCTATGTCACCGGTATGCAAGAAACCATCTTTGTCAAAGGTCTCGGCAGTCGCCTTGGGGTTATCGAGGTAACCCATCGCAACTTGTGGCCCACGAGCCCAGACCTCACCCGGCTGATTGACCTCACAGTCTTTACCAGTCTCAACATCCACAATTCGTAGTTCCGTTGATCCCACTAGCATACCGACGCGGCTAGCATACTTGTATGCATACTTCGTAGGCGGATGAGCGACAATGACTGAACATGATTCGGTCATCCCGTAGCCTTGCTTGAAGCCAGTTCCTGGGAAGGCTTTCTCAAGGAGATGCAAAACCTCTTTGGACAGCGGCGCTGCTCCGGACGAGAAGCGTTCAATGTGGGATAAGTCGTACTTTGCCGCTGTCTTTGGCTCGCGAACAAGTCGGATAAGGATGGGAGGGACCATGAGAACTTCTTTGATCTTGTTCTCTGAGATGGTCTGCAGTAGCGAGTCCAGTGTGAACTTGGACAGAACGAAGACGTTTGCGTTGAGGTGAATCGGCAGGTGCAATTGATGCACTATGCCGGTGATGTGATAGAATGGCAAGGCTGCCAGAAATCGATCATGGCTAGGCAAAGTGAAGTTTGTCACTTGGATGCATTGGGCGATGATGTTGGCGTGTGATATCATGACCGCTTTGGGGAGACCAGTAGTGCCACTGCTGAAGCAAAGGAATGTGCAAACGTCACGGTTTGTTTTGCCTTCTGGTATCTCAAACGCAGGTACTTCAGGAACACCTGCCGGGTGATCAAGGAGCATCTGTATGTTTGTACTGTCCTTGATTGAACCTTCCAGTAAGAGGACATTTTCTCGAGGAATTCCAACTTTGGCAGCGGCGGTGTGAGCGTTGTCGATGTTATCAACCGTTGCAAAGATTATCTTTGCTTTGCTGGTTTTGAGACTGTAAGTGAGCTCATCGACAGTGTAATCTGGCGATACTCCACAAGCTACAGCACCGACGCGGATGGTAGCGAGAGTAGCCACAGGATACCAGATGGAGTTCTTGCCATAGACGATAACGGTGTCATTCTGTTTCAGCCCATACTCTGTCACAAGAACTGACGACAAAGATGTTGCGTGATCTTTGACCTTTCGGTAGCTGAGATGCTTTTTGGTAATAGCATCGGTGAAGCCTGGAGCATTGGGTTCAGACGAGAGTGACTTGGAGTTTAGGACCCATGACCACAATGTCTGCTTTGGCGAGACTGCGAAGAGTTAATTGAGTGATACATCAATTCGTATGTATGTTCTTACAGGAGATCTCAGGGTAGTCTGACTGGTGTATCATGATGGATTCCTGGTTACAAAAGAAGAGGTCACGGTTGATTCAATGACGAACAAACGAAGCAGGATGCGGGGTGTGATTTATTGGCGATTGAACGGTAAAGCTACAGTGGAGCCCCCCGCAAAGTCAAGTTGGCACTAGCACCGGCTAAGGATACCCAGCAAATCAACTGCGGTTTTGGAATTTTAGCGCCCTCGCTACTAAATTGCCTCGGTTCCAATATTACCTGTTCTGGCTCTTTGGGGCGAACAAACCAACTTCCAAAGGTTTTCCAGGAACCTGAGCTAGATGATCAACGGCTTCTGATGCTATGGGCGGGCGTTTGGATTGTAACGCAAGTGAAGAGGAAGATTTTGCCTAATGGCACAACGACGCTTGATGGATTGTGGGTCAGTTCGCCTGTTCATACAGCAACGTCAAAGTCCTACGCCTGGGCCACTACCAGATTGATGTAAAGTGTTCAGGTGGAACAAAACGATTGTCCCATATCACAGCGATTGTCCGTAATGCTGTACGCTGAGCTATGCTTACGAGTCACAGCAAGTTGCTATTGTTCTCTCTATCTTATATACTATCAAATGGAATATAGCTCTTGCTTCAATAATAGCTCCAAGATACTCACAAACTATCCAGAACTCAGAAACATATAAATATCGTTTTCTTATGCTACCTATATGGGTTATCGATTACAATAGCAATCAGAATTCGTCGACACATAAACCATTTCTTGCTATCTTGCCTTTGTAGATCTGGTATCTGCAAAACCTGAAATCGTTTCATTTGATCATACAACACTCACTCCATTGTTCCACACAACAACATGGATGCCTCAGCAGTTGAGTACTGGCTTGAAAGCCTGATGGAGAGGATTGAGTCCGAGCCGGAATTGGGCGACATCTCCCTCCAAATGCTCGATGATGAGTATGGCATAGACCTGCCCCTCAGACGGTATGCCGATGACAGGATCGGTCCCAGCGTGTCTAGACTAGAGGAGACGACTTATGCAGAGTATGTCGCGTTCCTGGGCTGGAGACTCAAAGGATACAATGCAGCTCGTCTACAATTGTACCTTAGAAGGTTTGGACCAGATAACTCTAGCACCTCTGGCGACCAGGATGGCTCGGATGATGAAGAGCTCTCTCAATCCCCACCAGACCATGAGCGGCCAACACTGTACGAACGACGCAAAGGGACCAGTATCTCAATCCTTGAAGCCATCAAGCTGGACTGGGTTCGCAAAGTTAAGGAAAGGTACAAGAAGGCAACAAGGCCTGTCAAGCGGCGAGAGGATGAGGTTTTTGATATCTACATAAAGGTCCTAGAGCTAGACTCAGACTCAGAACTTCACTCAACTAGGGAGGTCCCGCAGACCTTCAAAGCCTTCGTATTTCTGAAGGATCGTGACTGAAAGCTACCATGTTACTGACTTCTAGATTGGTAGATGATACTCTAGTCAGAATGGCCTTGTGTCGCACAGACGCTACATCACAAAAGATAATGAATAGCAAAGAAGGTAAGCAACCAGCGCAAGCCAATTAGTGCTAGGAATATTAGATAGACTGATTCATCAATACTACAGAAATTGAAACATTCCATTCCGTATTTCATGCAAAACAAATATCTAGCAATTATAGAACTCTAAAATGCGATAACTACCTTTTTGCCAGCTGTCCCTGCCCGTACCTTAATCAACCCTTCAGCGACACTCTGTAGCCCGCCCTCCATATCATCAGCTTCTGAAGTTAACTTGTACTCTCCAAGCTTGAAAGCTTCACTCAAGTACGAAGCTAGCTTTCCTTCAGTATCCCACTCGATGATGTCCGTCCCAAACACAAACTTGCTTTGAACCCCACTGCTCAAGACCTTAAAGCGGTTTGTTCCAGTCAGCCAAACGTACTTGGCAACGAACGGGATCATGGAGATTTTGCTTGTCGGTTGCGACTTTGGCATATCGATTGTGACTTGTGAAACGTTTTTCACCGCCCCGGGAATTTTGGTAACAACGTCGATGCACTTAGCCAACGACCCCTGGCCAATAGCGACAGCGCCTGCACATTTCTTGTCCTGGAAGGCAGATACTATATCTGCTGTAGCTGAAGGGCTGCGGTAGTCAAAGACAGCGGAGGCACCAAGATCGCGTATTCTATCCCAGTTCTCGGGCGATGCAGTGGCGATTACATCATAGCCGGCCGCAACCGCAAGCTGCACGGCATTCTTGCCCACGCCTGTGCTTGCTCCCCAGATCAAAACTGTCTGGCCGGTTGAACTAGTCTTTGCTTTGATCTGAGGAAGCTGAAGTGCCAGTTGGTCTTTCTGAAAGAGTGCGCATGCAGCTGTAACTGACGTGAGAGGCAAAACACTTGCGTCGGTGTATGTCATTCTCTGAGGAATATGAACAGCCAAGTGCTCTCGCAAGATCACAAAATCCTGAAAAGCTCCTTCGTCAGGCTGCCTACCTCGCTTATCCATTCCCGCTGCAACACCCACAACTCTATCTCCCTCCTTGACGCGCGTAACTCCCTGGCCTGTCTTCACGACTTGGCCAGCGACATCATAACCGAGGATAAGAGGGTATGTGAGCCATTCGAACATCATGTTCCCCATGGACTGTTTGACTGCATCGACTGGATTGATAGCGACCGCTTGTGTTTTAACAAGGAGTTCACCTGGACCTGGTACTGGCATTGGTGCTTCTCTAACTTCGATGGCAGGCCCATTGGGGCTGATAAGGTAGGCAGCTTTGCTGGAGGTTTCCATTATGATGGATGTTCTATTGTGATAAAATGAAGATAGTTTGGAGCGTAATTCAGTCGTTCCACTGGTCTTGGCATGCTTATATATTCTCATCTACCTAAACAATAATTATCATAATTTCATCGCATTGTCAGTCAGATCAAAGCGAAAGCGAGTTACTGCGAGCAACTTACTGCTTTGGGACTAGCCTGGTTCGGCCCGTTGTCAGCAGCTCGCATTTTCCCTCAACTATACCCGATTTGATTGGATAGTAATCTTTGACCCATAATAGATCACTACAGTACCCAATTGGAATGTCTGATCGGCGAAGCTGTATCTAGCTTCCTGATCGACTTCCTACCCTGAAGATCTGTCTTTATGTCAACAAGCTAAGAAAGATAAGACATAAGACTGGCCGCAGGCAATACTGAATGCATGCAATTACCAATTGATCTGCGAGGTCAAGTGGCAGTGCTTTTCATTACTTGTAACAATATCGAGTACCAAGACTCTAGTAAATCTAGGCTGTCTCATCCCATCCCCGTAGCATGATTGCAATTGCGAAGAACGATTAATCCCCACGACAGCTACCGCAGGCGTTCCAATTACCAAGTGTCAACTACCAGAGACAGTTCGACCGAAGAAAACATTGTCAAAGTCCGATAAGAAGCATGAAGTGAACGCGCAAGCAGAAATAAAGACCGCCGCCGGTCCCAATACCGGCGCTTCCCCCAAGCTTTACGCTGGGCTGCCCTTAGACTCCAGCCGAGAATACGTACAGCATCGCAGAATGTAGGAGGATCAAGCCCTTATAAATAAAGCCTTGACTGAAATGAAGGACAATACACTCAAATAGGTATGCTGATCATGGAGTGTGAGACGATTTGCTATCTGTGCTCTGTCTTTATTGCTATTCTTAGTAAGAGCGATTGCGGAACCTTTGCGCCCTACTGCGGAAGTTAGCTTTGGTTCCTGCGCTGTCAGTACACTAAACTGAGTTTAGTCTAAACACTGGGTTGAAGCCACGCTACGATATGTAGGGTAGCTATAAAGCTGCAAAGTATACCATAGTATTTGCACTATAGTTAAGATCTAGAGTTTATGATACTAACTACATTGTAACTCGGGTATCCTAGACTGCTATAGATAAGTGCTATGCGCTCGTGAATAGGAAGCGAGGTTAATATCTGTAGCCGTGAAAACAATGAGAGAATAATTATCCTTTGCTCCTCCACACTGGGTTGGCAGATGTTACCCTATCACACAAAATTGTTGTCAAGATAAAATATCACTTCCGTTGCAACCGCTGAGACTCAAGTACGGCACATTCTTGTGTCTAATCGAACGTTTGATAAATGTAACCAACCAGCTGTGACATAAATCCGCATGTGTTCTCACTACGTCATCGTCTCTCGTGATCTGCTTTGCAGTTTCAACGCTGGACTTTCCAATGCGACAATACGTTTTCGAACATTTCCAACTTCCTATTTCTGATCAATTGACCGTCTCCATAGTCCTCTGGCCCTATCGATTGATCTTGATCATAAATAGGCAGGTGATATCGGTACTGCCAATGGCACAGATAAACGGGTCCGTGCAACGCGTCCCAAAGCCAAGAAGGTCCAGGCGTTCGTCCGGCTATTACCCCTCCAGCCCCTCACTGGATCGCACCCTAAGAGCATCACTGGACCTGAGCCAGACCAACCACACGTGCATATTTGAATCGCAAACCTGGATTGAAACAAATAGCGATATGTGCCTCAACGAAAATGGGAAGTATCTGCAGGATGAGTTCAAGAGGCTGATCCGAAACTTTCTCCAGTTCAGCCCTAGTTTAGTTTTGCAGTTCATGGCAGCGCCACTGCCTTGGCTGCTCGAATGGCCGACTTGCATACCTTTCTCGAGTCGTGGAGTTTTAAGCGAACCACCACAGCCACAGATCTAGATTCTGCTATTGACATGCAGTGAGAGCTTCGGGCCGTCCGACATTTAAGACTCATGCAAAGACAAATATTCTTAAATACCTTTTACTATAATTGCATGCATAAAACTGAATTTTTAACCGGACATTGCTACTGAATTAAATTTTGTATTAACCCAAGTTCTTATCTTGAGCGGCCAGGGTGGCGACTTGGCATTCGATTAGGAAGGAAATAAAACTCTGGACATACGTTGAATTCTACCTGTCACGTCATTTTGAACTACCGAATTGAGTTTGCAATTCCGGCAACGTGAGGAACAGGCGAGGTGGGGACAGGGAACGGCGACACATCAGGCTTAGCGTTACTATCCATAGCACGTGTTCAGGCCGGATATCCGCATATAAACCGTAGACAAAGTACCGAAGGAGAATGTTTTCCAGTCCATGCAACTCTCGGTTTATATCTCAAGTCTGATATAAGGGGCAGAATGGGGCAGGTCTCTGTCAAAGCGAGTTCAGTTCGCAGGGGATCGATCGGAGGAAATCCTCAGTGGGACTAGCCAAAACGCGGAACTCAGGTAGGGTTACATCGGACGAGCCCCTGATGGGGAAAGCCCCCTGACTTGAGCATACCAAGCCGGATTTTACTGTCTCGCCCCTGGCAGAAAGACTGCAAAAACGCGGCGTAAAAAGCTCAACAGAGCAATCAATTAAACAAAACATATGCATGATACACTTATCCCATCCAATATGCATCTGTGATACCGTGCAGGTTACAGTCGGTCGGCCGGGGATGTTGCAGGTAGGACATAACGCAGAGTCCACTATAGAAGACTTGGCTGGCATGATGCTTGATAGACGAGAATCAGAGTTTCATTTAAAGTCACGCATTCCTTGCTTTTGCTCACAGAATAGGATCTCGATCCTGTCCACGATTGAGTGACTGCGCTGTCCCACGATGGCGGCACAAATTGAGAACAGGGGCCCAGAGCTCATGGGAGTGAATATTGCCTTCTACTCCATGGCTTTAATTACGTGCATACTGCGATGTTATGTGCGTTGCTTCATGGTCAATGCGTTCAGGATAGATGACTGGCTCATGGTGGTTGCCACGGTATGTTCATGCGTTTCATCCCATTGAAGGTTCTGTGACTGACCTCGGACGAACAGATATTCTTTACCTTGTATGCCACGTTTTCTACTCTTGGTGTCACTATTGGTACGGGCCGCCACCATGCCGACCTGGAGACAGAGCAGGTTTATTCCGCGATGATGGTAAGAGATACGATTCCCAATTGATGCATGCATACCCTAACCATGTGTTTAGTGCTGGTGGTTCTGCTACCTTTGGTACTGCCTCACCATGATTTCTTGCAAGCTCTCCATCGGATACTTCCTCCTACGAGTCACGACCGAGAAGATTCAACGCATCATCATTTACCTCGCCATGTTCTCGACCGCCTTGTCAGGCGCCATTTTCTTTTTCGTCACCGTTTTCCAATGTCATCCCGTTTCGTTTTTCTGGGACAAGGGACAGGATGGTACATGCATTGATCCTACAGTGGTCATCGCACTCGCCGTCCTCTACAGTATTTTCGCTGTGGGATCTGACTTTGTTTTCGCGCTTCTTCCTGGCTTCATTGTTTGGAATCTTCAATTGCGCAAGAAGACAAAGTACTGCCTGATACCTCTTCTCGCTATGGGTTGCGTGTAAGTTTGATGACGAGTTCGTTTTAAAGATTGAGACTAATCGCGAAAATAGTGCTAGCGCTGCCGTCATCGCACGTTTCCCTTACCTACCTCTCTTGAGGAAGCCCGACTTTCTCTGGAACACCACAGACATCGCAATCTGGTCGACCATCGAGCAAGGCTTGGCAATCACCGCCAGTAGCATGGCTACCCTGCGACCTCTACTTAAACAAGCCGCATACTATCTCGGTCTCACCAGCAAACCTATTTCCAACGGTCCCTCCGCCTACGGCTACGGCCGATCAGCACGTACTCCTGGTCCCGGAACTCCCAAGGCCTTTTCTAGCCGTGACGCATACACCCTTTCATCAGTCAGCCGTCCCGGTGCGCATGATAAGAAGGGAAGCAGCTTCTTCCCGAGCGACCTTGAAGCTGGTATCAAGAAGGAAACAAAATGGGAGGTCAAGATCTCAAAGACAACAGCGACATCAGCGAGTGAAAGTCAGGAAGAGCTTCATTCGCCCAGGTCGTGGAAGGACAAGAATGTTCTGTTATAAAATAACACTCCTTAATTAAATAATTCATTAAGTAATAATATCAATC
>JABCJV010000440.1:0-15433 GCA_013184325.1 Fusarium luffae
AAAAAAAAAAAAAAAAAAGGGTAAAGAAACATTCAGTACAAAGGCAGGAAGAAAAACATGAGGATCATGTCTGGGGATACAACAGAAAAGATTCTAGAGCAAAAAAGAAAAGACGTTGCGGTTTGTGTGGATCGAACACACGACCTTCAGATATCAATTCCCGAAGTTTGACTTCAGTCTGACGCTCTCCCAACTGAGCTAAACCCGCTAGCCAATGAGGTCGATGAAGGTATGGTGGCGTAGTCCGAAAAATAGAGTGTTCTCTCCTTTTCCCACACTCCCTAGAATTCCTCGCTGTACTGCATCCAGTCCAGACACGAGTGCATTTAACAGGAAGTTTCTGAGTATGGTACGACAAGGTCGCTCGCTACCAAGGATGGTCTCACTTAATAGACGAACACTAAGAAGTCTTCTTTTCTGAATCTGAGTCTAGATTTGTCGCTAGGCTATAACAAGCTCCAGGCTGTAGTCCCCCGTTCTACAACAATACCCTAAAGCTCACAACAATCTCTCAGACCCGCGACAGGCTCGTCGCGACAAGCTCACTGCTACGCCTAGGGGATGAGTCCTGCGAAATCGGATATACGGCGCAATGGGAATTTGTTTTCGCGCAGCCTTACTCTCTTGGCAGCCCGCTCTGCGATGTCACTGGGGAATTGAAAGTCAGTGCATAGCGGCCCATCCATGTGGTTGAATCCACCAAAACGGCAATCTCGGGAAATTATATCTTGGCTCATGTCACTACAATCCTTTCGTTCCCTTCTAACTCCGGTAAACAGCAACGGGAACAACAAATATCTCGGTACCGAAAGAGCCATGACTTTCCCCTTTTCACATATCAATTCATACTTATAGCCAGCTCTTTATTATTACAGCCTGGCTTGGCAGAGTCATCAACCCGATCCTTCGTTTCAAAAAGAATCATCGTTCAACAGCGGGTCTCTGTGATTGGTATTACCGGGGATTAATTTAACACTGACTCCACTAGGCTGAGTGCTCAACGATTTATAAAACCAGCGGTCGCCTTGGAGAATTCGACTTATTGTCATCGTAAACACATCTCGAATCAATTTTCACCATGGCCGTTACCAAACTTGGACTTCTCACCTTTCTCGCCATGGGCGCCGCCCAGGTTAGCGGCAGAAGCCCGATTCAAGAACCCGCCAAATCTCCCTTGATGAATCAGATGACACCACAAGGATGCTTCAGCGCTCTTCCATCAGATGCAGACTCTCACGGATCAGGCCCCTTCATGGCCAATGGTGCTTGCTGGGACTCGTGCACCAAAGAGAAAAAGCTTGTCGCAATCACTTTTGGAAGCACCTGTTACTGCTCCGACAAGTACCCCGCCAAGTCGTCGCTGGTAGACGATAGCTCATGCGACGAGCCGTGTCCAGGCTATGCCATGGAAGCCTGTGGAGGAATGGACCCCAAGTCTTACAGCGTCTTCAACACAGGGCTCGACCTTGCCCCCGAACATGACGACGGTGAAGACGATGGTGGTGACGCTGCTTCTTCAGCGACCGAAGCTCCCTTCAGTGCATCTGCTTCTGTTGTTTCGACCAAGTTTACGTCGGCGACAGGGATCCCTTCCACAACCGAGACTGAGGAGGTCAGCTCAGCTACAGCCAGCCCTGAAGAGACTTCCCCAGTCCTGCCTGTTACCGCGTCTCAAATCCCGCCCGTAGTGAAAGAACAAACTGCTGCCGCAACGCCCAGCGCTTCCGCCTCGACTGTCCCAGAGAACGCATCGCCCAGACTCTCCAACCCCATTGGCAACATCGTCAGGATGATGATGAACTTGCTCTAAATTAGCAGCAGGCAGTGCAGAGATACTGTTATATTTGAGACGGTTTCCACTCTGTTACTGGAGTAGCATCACAGCGAGCATGCATTATGTTACTTGAAGCTTGTAAATGTTCAAATTCCTTATACTTAGATTTCACAAATGCATAGAAGCACAAGACATATGCTTATTATGATAGCGATTGATGATATACTTATCCAAGAGGCTACTCTACCGTGGAAGATGGTAAATGTCATTGCTGTGTCCGGCCGTCCTGTATGAACTGGACAGCTTCTCCATTGTTAGTGGGTGTGACGCCAGATGACGGCGAAGGATTCATGAGCTGTCAGATTCCAACACAATCCTTCGAATGAAGGAGCGGAAGGATGAGTCAAGGTCTACTTAAAAACTGTTCGGGTTTCATATAAATATTCCTGATCCTGGAGCGAAAAAGCAGTGCTGGTCGGGATCTGGTTTTTTTGGTGCTCGCTGATCTTTAGTGCTCAGGGCAGCAGCGGAAGGGTGCCTGGGCGCCAGCTTGTAAAACTTCAGTGGCTGCTTCCACTGTAAACTAGCGGCTCCTCTGCCCATCTTTAACCTGTCGCGCATTGTTGAGTCTTCTCTCAATTCACTCAAGATATATTCCTTAGTTATCAGCAATCAATTTACCCTTAATCGACTGGCTCTTTATTGCAGCGAGTCGTGTCTTTGTGGTACGATTCTAGTTTGAAGAAGTAATAGTTATGCCGGTGAGAGGAGCCTGCCCGACACTCTCTGTCCACACAAGCAGCGATTGCTCTCTCTCTCTCACTCACAAACCAGACCATTTAAAATGCCGATATTATTGCGAGATGCCGTCAATTAACTGGATCTATACAGCGCTGTGTAAAGCGTTCATTTTTATGAGCGCGACAGAGCATACTCGAATGCTCCCTTCTCGGGAATACATTTAGCACCAACCTCTGGAAGAGTACCATCGACGAAGTAAGAAGAGATAGCATCAAGAAGGCAAGGGGACGAATGCGATGTCACACCATGCTATCAGACAATTAGCTGAGTGCTTCAATAAACAAATGTGAGGAGATACTTACACCAACGCCCTCATTCACCAACACGCGGCTGTCTCTGAACCGAGAAGCAACCTGGTATGCATGGCTAAGCGAGGTAATGGGATCATAGGCATTATTCACGACCATGACTGGGAAACTTGTGTTGACGTTTCGAAGCGTGTTCGTGTCGACACCTTCCGCGGCATCAAGTTTCCAAGCACCGCAGGCCATGTAGTCAGCAGCAATAGCATCGCCAAAAGTACTCTCAGCAAGATGCGCTTGGTAGAGAGGGTAAAGATCATCTGGGGTCTTGACACGGAATGAGGTCTCGGAGCATGCGATGCCTTGGAATGCGTTCTTGCCCAGATTCCACTCTGATGTGTCCTCCTGGTATAAGCTCAGCGCCTTCTTGTAATCACCTTCGAAGGCGTATGAGAGGAGGTCGACGACGGTTGAGTAGGAGAAGGGACTCGAGAGGAGATTCATGATGCCATTCTTCATATCCTTTAGAATATAATTGCCAGCATAGGGATAGTCCTTAGCCGACAGACCATCGGGAATGTTATTCATGTCCTTGAGCTTCTGGAAGAGATCAACTGTTGCGTCGCGCAAATCCTCGACGGTAGTCTTGCTTCCAGAGTAATTGGCCAGTTTGCAAACCTCAGTACCAAGCTCAACACACTCAGCGAAGAGATGGGTCAAGGACTTCTCAGTATCCTTGGGACCTCCAATGCCTGTAGAAGTAAAGTACGCGTCTGCAAGCGAGTTCGAATCAAGAAGAAGACGTCCAATGCGATCGGGGAACATTGATGCAGCGACTTGCCCAAGGATAGTGCCGTATGAGATACCCCAGAATTGCAACTTTCCATCTTCACCAAGAGCATCGACGATCTTCATCATGTCTCGTGCAGTGAAGGCGGTGCTGAGAAAACGGCCATTCTCTTGCTGGGACTCATAACAAGCTTCAGCAACGGCCTGCATGGACTGCCAAGCTTCATTCTTGACGTATTCCCAGAGGTCGGCCTGGGGAAGAGGATCAATGTCTCGACGGGAATGCGAGGCGGTAGTTTTGTTCACACCACAAACGTATGGGATGGTTCTGCCAGTGCCGCTTTACAATGTTAGTACTTAGTAATAGGCAATTAAAACAGCCAGTCCTACTTACCGAGGGTCGAATGAAATAATGTTGTGATGACCACCAAGGATACTGGCGATATGTTAGCTGTTATCGCTGACAAGGGTCAGTATACCTACTCTCGAAAGTCCTGTCCAAGATACGCAAGCGTCTCAATACCAGAGATTCCTGGACCACCCGGATTCCAAAGAACACTGCCCTTGAAAGGTTGCTTTGTAGCATTATACCTTATCAACTGCAACTCAACCGTCTTCTCAGACTTGGGGTCCGTATAATCCAACGGAACCTCAATAGTCGCACAATCACCAGCCTTGATCAACTTCTGCGCATCCTCAGCAAGGTCCAGATCGCAAGGTCCCCATTGCAAAGATGACGCGTCTGAAACGCGAGTAAATAATAAGAGCAGCGGCGCAAAGCGGTCATAAAGCATCTTCATGTTGATGAAGGAGAAGGCGAGGATAATGGACTGGCTAAAGGGTATCATGTCGTGGGCTTTGGTGATAATTTATGCTCTTGTTGTAGATGGCGGAGCGGAGCGTCGGACGATCTGATAGTTGGTGGAGAGTACAGATACAGGGAGGAGGGATGATGATCCCAGCGGGGTCTTGCAATTTCGGGTGCTGAGCAGAGGCAGGCTTAGACAAGTTTTGTCATTCAGCTGAGACCATTTGGTGAGATAGAACTGCCGAACAGTGGACATATTATCTTATGGGTCCCGGGAATCATGATTCAAGATAGCGATGGCATATTCTCGCGTCAGTCTCTGAGCATGCTCTTGTCGTTGTTGTTATGGTTGACAGCAGTTGCATCGTCCTTTACAGATGGCTCTGGATGCGATGGCTTCAACGCTCTAGCTCTCAACTGCCGTCCACCGTGCAAATCTCCCGACGGATGTCTGACGGGAAGGTTTACCGTGCCACACGACTGCAGCACCTGTACCTGAAATTTCGCACTAATTACGTTACGCTAAAGTTCATGAAGGAAGCGCAAGATTTTCTTCATCACATCATTCACAGTCAGCGTGGGACGGTTCTGACCCGCCGTAAGCTTAGCCCACCACCCAGCCAGGTATTTGATCTCGGCCAGCTCTGTCCCGGCACGGACCGGCTCATCAGGTACCGCTAAGAGCCTGTGAGATAAAAGAGTAATGTGGTCACTTTTGTATGAGAGCAAAAATGGAGCACGGTTTTAGATGCTACAAAAAGCAAAAGAAATGATTGCGGTTTGTGTGGATCGAACACACGACCTTCAGATATCGAATGATAGTGATTGAAGTTTGACTTCAGTCTGACGCTCTCCCAACTGAGCTAAACCCGCTGACTAAGGTTTGTGATTGCAGACGACATAATGAAGCGCTATATTCTATTCGTTTTTGACTTTGGACTGTGGGCATGGGTTACAAACAGAGATGTCTTCTTGAGTGTTGGTTCCAATGTAGAATGATCTGCTGTACATGGTTGATACGCATCTTCAAGTTGGCCCGCAAGGAGCAGGTCACTTTGACTGACAAGCCTTCTAGTTCAACCACATGTCATCGATCACTCTTGGTCATATCAAACAACCCAGTCGAGGATCCTTATAACAAGCATATTCAGATTCACTTGGGTGTATCATGTAGACATGAACTAATAAAGCAAACTACGGCTGCCCTATACAAAGCAAAGAGGACCTCGATTATCTTTTCGCGACTCTACATCTCAAAGTACAGGGTATAGTGATTCCGACATCCTGGATTGAATCCAGCAAAACACCCGGGACATTGGTTATTACTCCCGAGATACTCATCAATAGACACTTCTCGACAACAGTTGCCGCATAGAATCGCCAACTCTTGCCGCTCTGACTTAGGCCAGACTTGAGAAGGATGTCCCGCCAGCTCATCATGGCAACTTATACAGGCATAATAATCTCCGCAGCATTTGTGTCGAATGGCGATGATATCAAGATCTGAGTGCCAATGATCACACTGAAGCTTTGGACGAACATTTACCCCATGAACCGTTGGCGGGGTTGGGGAGGTTGTGTCTGTGGGTTGAGGCATTTATTTGACAGGGGAAGAGGGTGTGGTGATGGCGATATTGGGTGACAAGGAAACTCGCTCGGGGTGGTTGATCAATTACTCGAAGCGTTCTTGAACGTAACTGCCGAGAGAACTGTTGGTTGGGTGGTTGTTATCTGCGGGATCAATCGATTGAGTTCAAGTTCGGAGATTGGCGACAGACGCGCTGTGGAGCTGGATACTGTTAGTGCTGTGTTAGGGTTGTGCTGGCCATAGCCGATAACAGCTATAAGTTCGTGTGTAAATAGCCGCCTAGAACTATTTGCAGATTAAGAGTATTGGCCAACAACAAAAGGTCTGGCAAGGATCAACCAACGCTGGTTGCTTTTCGCAAGACTCTGCAAAGTAATGAACCAGTGCACGAGAGCACAAATGGCATCAGATCATCTCCAGATGCTATTCACACTTGCTTTGCCGCATGCCAACCCAAGACATGGTTGATCAGAGGATTCTTTCCGTTGGCGGATCGGTATCCACCTACCTCGTCACCAACAGCATCACGATAGTCACAAGTAAAGCCAGTAAATCCCTTTTGCTTTGCGAGTTGCTGAGACATGCATGTGAAATACCAAGGTAAACTTGCAGCTGTTGAAGAACCAAGTGGCATCATGTGCATGATAATACTCACGAGGGAGGACTTGCTTGCATAGAAAACGCCACTGCCGCAGTCTTCAAGATACGTCGATACGCAGGTAAGACGGCCTCAATCTAGGATGGGCGGTTACAGTAATGGTGTAGGTATGTAAACCACAAGACGGAACGGAAAACAACATCCGCGATCCAATGACCCAACACCCTCCGAGTTAGGCAATCACGGCAATCTGCCCATTTAAGCGATAAGGCTGCAAGGGCAACCTAGCAGCGTAGCATTGTTACTACATAGTACGCTGTATAAGTAGCTATTTTACGAGTTGCAACCTTGAAGCTCATCGACATCAATCATCCCACTTTCTCTGCCACCGAAATGTTTAAAAGAAGTAATTTTCGTAAGCTGCTTCCCTCCATCTCGGAGGACGTTTTCCCTCGTCGAAAAGTCGAAAAGGAATCACAGGGCATGAACCAATGAGGGTGTCCATCACTAAGGACACGTGCATATCATCCGATGGGATACGTCATCCGTTGTTCTTAAAGAAGAAAATGAGAAAAAAGCAGGGCCTAGGCCTAAGGACTTAGCAGATTGGGCCTGGATTCTTCATCTGGTCCGGGCCGGACGAGTGGGGGATCCATATGATACATCATTCGCCAAGGCGTGTTGGTGGATATATCACGGATTTTCAGCTTCACAATTACAGCCCGAACAGGGAATTTCCGTGGAGCGTACCTTTCATTCTGCACATCGGTATGGAGAGCAGCTCCTCTTTTCCAATATGAGTAAGACATGCATTGTAGGTGTCGAATAACTCAATAGCTTGTAGTGGCTTATTCGCATAGGATACGAATCTTTGCCCCTCAATGGATGAATCCTTGGGCACGGATCGCGCAGCATGTGATGAAGAATCGGAAATGCCCCACCACATTGCCGACTTCCCTTAACCAACATAGCCTTGTTAGGATGTAAGCTACACGAGGCGTTTCGCGCGGTTAATCTACTGTCCTTCCGTGGTATCACGGAGCTGACGACAGCAAACACGGAGCAACTCAAGTGAAATGCAAGGAATCGTCACTATGAAAATGTTGAATTCGTCAAGAGGTAGATCCTCCTGGATATATGAAGTCATTGCCGAGCCTATCAACCGGCATCTCTTCCATCGCTTATGTAGCTCTTGTGGCTTTGTGAAACCACACCGATTCTTTTTATGCAGGCTTACATCCTATATGCATAGTCATCACGCAGCCAATCGCTTCCATTGTATTGAAGGAAGCGCCACGCCACGGAACAGTCTAGATTTCGTATCAGGCCGATAGGATTTAAGAGGACTGCTTTCCTCCCTGCATTGGCATAGGATGCAGCAGTTACGCATCTCTATTCTGGACTAATCACTTCCCAACATGCAACTCCCGTTACTCCAAGGGCTATTTGTTGGTGTCATAGCGGTAGGCCAAGATATATCGATATCTGCTCATACTCTTGAACTGACACTCATGGCTAGACGATACTATGGCTCGTCTACACGGTTATCTACAGACTCTACTTCCATCCTTTGTCCAAGTACCCAGGCCCTAAGCTAGCTGCATGTAGTCATGTACGTCACTTCTTCTTATAGCATCATATTTAAATGTACTCACAAATATTGACAGTTCTGGTTCATCCGCACCTGGAGCAGCGGTTCCTATCCCCAACGAATGGAAGAGCTCCATCGCAAATACGGAGACATAGTCCGCATCTCCAGCAACGAACTAAGCTTCAGGTCACCAACCGCCTTCAAAGACATCTACAACCATGCTTCCAAGGACAACCCTGTATTTCCCAAAAGTGATTATATGTATATGAGGGACCCGTCGGTCAAGCGACACGACATCGTTTTTGTCAAGGATCCCAAAGACCATCGTGCGCAGCGCAAAACACTCTCTCATGCATTCAGTGCGAAGGCTCTGAGAGACAACGAGGAGTCAGTCCAGACGCATGTAAAGTTGCTTTTGGACCGATTGGAGCACCGTGCTGGGCCTGGATCAGATGGTGCCAACATGTGTGATGTTTTTAACTGGTTAACGTTTGACATTATTGGTAAGTCAACCTTCTCGAGATGACCAAACATTCACTAATCACGTTCAGGTGACTTGGCATTTGGCGAATCCTTCAACTCAGTCTCAAACTGGGAAGCGAGCATCTGGGTCTCCCTTATTCTAAGCTTTCTCTACCAAGCAACATTCATGCCTCTGCTCAGCCGTCTTGGCATTCCCATATCCCTATTCGAGAATATCATCCCCAAATCAATGAAGGAGAAACTAAACCATCATGACAAGCTTACAATGGAAAAGGTTAAACGAAGAGTCGAGATGGGAAGTACACGAGACCGTGAAGATTTCTTTACCCATCTTCTTCAAAGAGAAAAGGGAGAACTGGATTTCATGTGGCTACGTGAGCAAGCCAAGATCCTTATTCTGGCTGGGTCTGAGACCACGGCAAACTTGATGGCTGGTGCGACTTTATATCTGTGCAGAAACCCTGATAAGATGGCCAAGCTTCAACATGAGATACGCTCTGCATTCTCGTCTCGGGATGAAATCACGGGTGACTCTACGGCTAATCTTGAGTACTTTAACGCCGTTATCGAAGAAAGTCTCCGAATCTTCCCACCCGTTCCTTTTGGTCTTCCAAGAGTAAGCACTGGCGGTACAGTTGACGGACACTACATTCCCGCCGGTACAGTGGTATCAGTGGACAACTGGGCAACAACCCATGATGAGCGCAACTTCAGTCGGCCGAGAGAGTTTATTCCTGAGCGATGGATCGGAGCAGGCTTTGGCGACCGGAAGGAAGCCAGCCGACCATTCACACTTGGCCCTCGGGGTTGTCTGGGTATTAATCTTGCGTACATGGAGGCCAGAATTACACTGGCTTCGTTGGTATATGCGTTTGATTGGGAGATGGTAAATACCGAGGTCGATTGGGATAAGGACGTCCGGTTCTATACTGTCTGGCAGAAGCCAAAGCTGATGATGCGGTATCGTCCTCGCGCTGAGGAAAAGGATTACTAGTCTTGCCTAACAGTAAGGGGCAAATATGTCATGTCTCGTAACTCTTTTCCCGGGATGCTTGTTCTCGTTTTTCAACACCAAGTTACTGTTTTGTCAACCAGATCGGCGATGCTCATACTATTATGCATTTTTCATAATCGTTACCAACCCACAAGTTAAACTTCTTTATAAGTAGTGAAGCTAGTCACCGGTAATTCAATCTCGGTCTTGAAACTGATCAAGGTCAAGCGCTAATTTCGATCTTCAAGCCACACCGACGTGGCGCCCTCCACTTACACTCACTAATGCACAGTTGATCGTTGATTGCAAAGCGGAATTTGGCCACAGGACTTGGGCGAGTGACAAACTAATCAAGCGTGTCGTCGTCAGAGGCGTTAGGGTAATTTGATGATACGCAGGGGTAGCGTTAAAGACATCAGGAACCTGCTGGTAAATGCAATTTAAACATCACACTGAGCGAAAGGAGAAGCATCGAGTGGAAGAAAAAGTTCTATACGTTAAATCAAATGACTGTGGTATCATAACTATGCAAAAAGGATCATCTATAGCACCTGCTTATCTGCCTTGAGTCTAGCGATCAATGTAGGCAGGTCAACATCCTGAACACTAACACCCTGATCAATAGCAAGACACGCCGCTGTAGCAGCGCTCTGGCCAAGGACCATATACGTAGGCTCCATGCGGATAGCAGAGTATGCAATATGTGTAGCACTCATGGTAACAGGGTTGAGGAAGTTTGTTGCATCCTCAGACTTGGGGCAGATGGTCTGGTAGGGAATGTTGAAAGGACCTGGGGTAGCGATATGCACCTTGCCTTCGTCCCGAAGCTTGCCATCGACGACGACACGCTCAACCTGATGGACGTCGAGAGAGTAGGCGCCCTTGCCAACACTGTTGTTGGGACGAGCGGGAGGAGACTGGATGTCGCTTTGGCGCATGGTGTAGATACCGTTCATGCGACGACCCTCACGAATGTAGATCTCGTAGGGCCAGTTGTTGTTGCTTGACCATTCATCCTTGGCGTAGCCCCATTCAGCGACGCGTGTGCGCAGATCCTTGGGAACACGAGGGTGGTTGGCCAAAGTCCAGAAGAAGCCTTGAGTGTAAGACTTGTGCTGAAGGTAAACCTGGCGACGTCTATCATAAGACCAAGTGGCGTAGTTACCATCATCCTCAAAGCTCTCGCCGATAAGATCAGTGCTAACGTGGCTCTGGGCGTTGGAGTCAGTCTTGACGTTGGGCATAAGTTGGCTGGTGAAGGGAGTGCCGGTGTAGCCCGACTCAAAGTAGCGCAGGAGCAGTTCATACTGAGACTCCCGGTAGTCGGCGGGCTTGGTGAAAGGGATTTGATTGGCGGTTTGCTTGGTAAGACTCATGCGGAAGTTGTAGGACTGGAGACGGAAGTCATCGCCCTTGCCCTGAAGAGAAGCGGCATCCTTGATAATGCGACCAACACCCTCAATTAGACCGCTGCTTGGGTCACCCTTCTTCTTGTAAGGGTCGACCTTGGAAAGCTGCTCGAGGGCACCGAGACGGAAACCAGCAACAGACTCACTATAGTCATCTGTGCTCTCACGGCCGGTGCGCCAGCTGATCTTGGCTGCCTCCATCAGATCACCCTCGTAGCTAGCATCGATGAACATCTTGCCCTGGAAGACATCGCCATTGAGAGTCTTGAAAGAGGTAATCTGGCCGTTCTTCTTGACGACGCTTCCAGCGGACCTATCGATGGCTCGGTTACGGAAGAGGGGGATCTTGCCATCCTTCATCCACTTCTCAAGGATGTACTCAGCTGCCTTGGGCTCAAAGGTCCACTGAACCTTCTTGCTCTCGTCAATAGCAGGGCCAGGTTGAGCACCAATCTTTCGACCTAGGTATCCAGAGCGGGTTTCCTGCTTCCATGCGTTGCTGTTCTGATAATGAGTATAGATTTTGGCGTAAAACTCTCTTGCAATGCCGCCGATGGCGTTTCCGTTCTTGGAGTCTGTCCAGCCAAGGCCTGATGTTGTAAGACCGCCCAGTGTGTTGCCGGGAAAGACAATGGCCACTGTCTTCTTCATGCGCTTGGTCTGCACAGCAGCCGCAATAGCGGCGACTGTGTTGCCGTAGATGACCACATCATATTTGCCGGGGACGTCTGCTCTCTCATGCGGTGCTGCGGTGGCCATGAGCATGAGATACGACGCCATGTAAATGGTGCCGATAAGCAGGAGGAGCCTGTTTCTGAAGAGAGCTGCCATGATTGTTAATGGATGAACACGAGCTGGCTACTCGGATCGGAAATAGAGGGGGATGAGATAAGGTAAATAAGGTCTCGGGACAAAAGAGTGGCTTGCAGTGCAGGTTGGTTGGCCCTCGAACAAAGCCCGCGCAGGAACAAAGTTCAAGTTGAAGGTAACAAGGGCTTTATGAGAGGTCTTCAAAGAAACATGGCTTGCGGGAAGTGGGTCAAATGTGCATGCCAAAGTAGTCTCTCACAGAAAGGAAATAGGCTTCGTATTTCTAGGGGCCGGGAGAGTATTGTAATTTGGGCCAGAAGAGGTACTGAGCTGGGGTTGGTCTAGAACATTGAGCTAGCATATCTAACCGACGGGAGAGTTGTTCTCCTGCGGTACTGCGCCAGAAGGAAGCTAATCCCCAATGAAGAGAAATACTGCGACTTGGGTAAATCTGATATCGCGTGGCACTGTTTCTACGACAAGGAAGACTCAAGAGTGTGCAAGGCTGTGTTCACTCACACCCCCCTTACATCAAACTATCGAAAGCACTATTGGTGGATCGACAAAAAGAAAGCGACCAAAAAAAGAAGAACGACTTAAACTCACATTGGCCAAGTAGCTTGAAAGGATGCACCCAGATCCTCGAGGGTCTGAGTGTCTGAGCTTCTAAATCGAGGTCGGACCTGGTAAATTGAGCACGCAGACTCCGTAGAATACTACTCATGGTGAGGCCTGGACCCTTGGCTAAGATGGGTAAGGGCCGGGCGTAGGGCCTGCCAGGGGTCAAGTACTGTGAATGATCTGTGCGAAAGAGAATGGGATGGGGGGGGAGACAATGAGACGTTGAAGATCTCGGCCCTGGGTGATGGGTCAGAAAGAAAGAAAAGGAGTGGAACGGGGCCCGGACTATCAACTGTTGCGCCGTCCCCTAAAAGGGACCTACATGAACGCTAAATTGGTGGCTTTTACCCCTGTATCTCTGAGATCTCAACCTAAACTTGATTCGAACAAGAACCACATTCCTCAGTCAGGACAGGCACTGGGGACCTCGTAAAAGAAAGTCCCCTCATTTCTTTTCTTTACTATCAGTCATTTTCTCAAATTCACCTGAACTCAATCATATGTCATCGTGTCGCCTTTAATTAAATGCTCGATTCACTTAAATAGACTTCCCGTCTCACTTCCCCATTGCCTTCTATTTCCTTGAATGTCGATCCGCTCGCTTACAACGTCGGTCACCTCTTGGCACACTAAATAGCTCACGATGTCTTCATTCATCCTTCTCGGCTCTTCCTCTTTGCGCTTTGGTCAGCTTACAGCCCATGCTTCTCTCTGCCCGCTGTCGCCGTTGAAGAAAGAAGCTTGGTAGAGCTGTAGGCGGTCCAGGCCATTCATCAGTCGGCCGAACCAATAAGCCTTGCCCAGCACCCAATAGCGCATTTCTTACCGCTCGATGGTTTCTTCAGTGGAGTGCTGTTGGGTGCGCGCTTTCAGTTCCGCCATCATATCACCCCCAGCCGAGGTTGTTCTAGAGCAAGAGAGTTCCATTCCTCACCATTTAGAAAAACCAGGATAAGGCGAATAACTGATCGTCAATTCCTTGTCTCTGTTCGGGAATGCCGGCGATCAATTGTTGGCTTTAATGCCAATAGTTTATTAGGAGCCTCTCCTTCAGCTGCTCTGTTCACTTTACCGCCCATTCTGATCACCACTTCCGTTGGGCACGAGGCAATTCATCAGCCAGCCGCACTCTAACTATTAGTCGATGACCTAAATGATCGCCTGGCGTATTGCAGTTTTGGTGGCCCTGCATTTCGCAATGCGAGCCTAATAGACCCTGCATCTGCTTTATCATTGCCAGCCGCAATCAATTAATGACTCTTTCGTGTACCATCATCATGCAGTTCTTACCACCAATTGTAGCAACCACCACGTTTTACTGACTGCCAAGAAGATAAAGCGACAAGGCTTTTGTGCTGTCTTTTCCTCGTTCGGTTAGCCTTATCAGGGGCACTTTAAATGGGCGCGTCGCGATTTCTGTACCTCCAGGGCACAGCGTCAGATGCCCTGACCTAGCCGATGATCCTCGGAGAAGCGGGCTAACCATACTGGAGATTACTGCTACGGAGTACGAAAAGTAGAATCTAGGAGGATTGCAATACGAGGCTTTGTCTTGGCATAATAAGCTTAAAGATCTTTGCGGTCCAAGCGGGATGGCGTTTTCAGCCGGACGGGTGTAGAAAAGGATTATCAGTCATATGACATTTTGCTTCTGCAGAAGTAGCCTCGTGCATCAAAAGATAATGAAGGATGTAATGCCAAGATGGGATTGTGGACTTGAAAATTGCATAGCCCTGATGAACATCGGTCACTTCCATATTCAGAAAGGCAGCTGTTCTTCCGTACCGAGCAGGTTTCGAGAGTAAGTCGGGCGAACTTGTGATAAAAGAAGTCACTTCTAGATAGCTTGGCAGATGCCGAATTCATGTTGCTGTGTATTAGTAATGTCCGCATGGCAAATCGTCGCTGCAAGGCTTTCAAGCGGGAGCGTTCTCGCTTGGCTGCGGGAGGGATATGCATCCATGTTCCAACAGGATCCCAACCGAGCGGATAGAGCAGTGCCAAGAATTCCTTCGTTGGCGTATACTCTGTGTCCATCTGAGCCAATGAAGTCTTGATTGGTGATAACGGTGTTGGCTGTACGTCATGAAACGCTCCCTTTGGTGACCGACATTTCTTGATTGACAGAATGCTCTTGACGGAGGATTGGAATCATAAGATCCAAATAGCGGAAGTTTCTACATCTTCGCAAGCCCATACGTAATCATCTTGGCTGAGCAAGACCATCTGTGATGCCTTGTCGAGGCGACATTTCCGGTTCCATTGCTCTTGATGAAGTATCTAGCGTTTTATAATTCTCTTCCAAACTTGAATCTCGATCAAGTCCCGCATTTACTCAGATGTTCTTCTTTGCTAAAAGGACAGTTTGGAGGCCGAAAATTCCTCTCCTAGACTATCATGTTGAACCATGAAAAGTATCTCTCATAGGAATCGTGTACAGTGTTTGGGTCGATAGCGCCTTCTCTACAATTATAACCGGGTGTGGTGCACAGGGACTTTCATCTTCCGAGATACTGTGTAGGGAGTATTGTCTTTTTTGACTATTCCATGATACTTGCTTCTGTTCAGAAGCTGGGTTGCCTACTGTCAGTACTTGTGTTGGTCGTGACTAGATCCTGGTCATTTTCCCCCTAAACGGCAGCAGAGACACATTCGAGTACATCGTTTGGGTGAATCAGTAGAGTGGAGTGGTCTCCAAAAGCTAGAAGAGGTCTTGGAGGCCCGTCATAGAAGCTCGAGGTCGTGCTGATGAGGCTATCTTAGAAGCTGTCTCCGTCTATATGAAGGCATCTGACATCAAACCGAGCACATACGACCATACCTACCAGAAAATACGGGATCCCGTCCGCTCTCCCATAGTCAAGCTGGTAAGGGGCGGATTAGTAGTTGGGTCGGTGACGACCAGCGAATCCCCGCTGTTGTATG
>JABCJV010000441.1:0-30455 GCA_013184325.1 Fusarium luffae
TGCCTATATATAACCTTTTTTACCTTACCTTATAAATAAGGTTAAAGTATAATATAAATATCTTACTTACTTTAATTTAAATCTTTTCTCTTTTATTTATTATTAATAACCTCTAACTATAACTATATAAAGTTAGTAATTTCCTATTAGTTTAAGGTAGAGATCTAATATATAATAAATACTAACTATTATAATACCTACTCTTATAGTTATTATATTCCTTAAGAGCTCTTATTACTATAGGGCTATAGTTACTATCTTTAGAGTGTAATATCTACTTTAGAAGCAGATATTTAGGCTAGACAAGCATACTAGGCGTCCCTGTGCATTGCTATACTATTTGTATATGCAAAGGGGCTAATAATAGTATGTGAATCTTGGTATAGGGTAAATATAGGTCTAAAAATAACATTACAAACTCAAAGTCGCTTTTTGTAACCTAGATCTTACAATTCCATTCTCGCTGATCAGGGCTATAAGCTGCAATCCTTATGGTGTAGCTGCTAGTTAAGGTTCTAGATTTACTAGGTACTATCTACCAGGAGCACCCGGCCTCGCCGAAGATCCACCTTGTGTTCTTTCCAGTTCCAGTCTTGTTATGAAACTTGAAGCAGTACTTCGTCGACTGTCCCTTATACTTGAAGTGTGCTCTTCGCTTAGCCCAATCCATACAGCACTCCCCGATCGACCCTCGGTTATACTTGCAGCCTTGAATAGGCCTAAAGTCCTTGATTGCGTGCTCGGTTCCATCATTGGAGTAGATATACACACTGTTACCAGAGAACAACGTTGGGGGTGTCATCACAAGACGTCTAGCCAGGACAGAGCTAGCAGCGGCGACTAAGAGAACGGCATACGAGAGCTGCATTTTATCTGTCCGCCCAAGAAACCAAGGGATATTAGCAGACCGACCCATCGACGTTCCTTGCCGGATGAACTTACACAGTTTGGGGACAATTGGCACGAGGGCAGCGGTGGGATTAAGAGTGGGAGTAATAGAAGGCAGTGTGGCGATGAGTGATAAAACAATACTTGAGATAGATAATAGGATGGGGGCCTTCTTATAGACGCAAATTAAGGTCAAGTGCATCGCACCACCACGAGATGAGTCTTGCAAACAGGCATGTCGTCCAGCCACTTCACACATTAGAGCTATGCGCATCTATATTACCTGCCTATTTAGGCTCAGGTGATTAGATACGTGGCAACATATCTTCTCCCACGTCGCATCCGCCATCCTTCATTGCTAAGGAAATCATGTACAAGTAGCTCGATAAGCGATATAAAGGCGAGGGTAGTTAAAGAGGTTGCACGGTGCGGCGGAACACGTACTACAAAGTCCAGCTGTGGCGGTTAATCACAACGAGAGGATATTGATTGCTAAGGTAAGGGGATACCCCCTCTCAGGGGGTTACGGTTAAATGGTTTAGACACTTTGTGTCTCTAGCGGGGGTACACCCGGAGTACAACGTCGTGAAACCATGCTGCAGACTTCCTACATCAAGAGATGTAATGTAAATGGGTGGCTGCCTTAGAGGTATATAAGGTGGTGAGCGTGCATAAGGAGCCTGCTTGCAGCAGGGCCTGCCTGACCTTACGGGTCCGGCGGATAAGCTCCTCCCGACTGTCAGCATCCAGAAGTACATATACCAGAATACCAGGTCCTTGCAACGCGCAAGGGCGTGGTCCATGAAGCGCTGGAGCACCGCTGGCGCCGTCTTAAGCCCGAACGGCATGCTTGTGAACCAATAGTCAACGTCGTCGCATGTGTAAGTAGTGAATTGCCGCATTTCCTTGGGCACCCTGATACGGAAAATCGTCGCTCAGATCCACAAGTGAGAACCACTTGGCTCCGGTTAGGTAGTGGCGCAGGTCCTGCAGGCGCGGCAGCAGTCAATCGAAATCCTCAGTTACTTAATTGGCGGGGGTGCAATCAATGCACACGCGCACCGCCATATTCTTCTTAGCAACATGTACAGTGTTATCGGTCCATAGTTATAGGTGTCCGCGCGTTCTACCACTCTGGCAAGTAACTATGCAGTGGAAAATACGAGCGGGACGTCGGTTATCGGGTTGATACACCCGTGTAGGCACTGTACAAATATTATTGGTTCTTAAGGCCTACAACCACCGCGGGACAAACCGAAGCAACCATGAGCGGGTTCCTGGATTTAGTAAAATATGGCGCTCGACCATTCCCCTCAATCTTGGCGCTTACTATGGATCTAGCAGGGTCCAGACAACTCAGCCCACATAAAGACAGTGGTTGGCCACCGACGTATATGCTTTTCCAACCCCAACGCCCTTAACAAAGTACTCAAAGTTACACTCGCTAACCCACTGCAGATATTAGGCTGGAAACCTAACATGCTCCCTCTGCTTAAACAAGGAATGGCCGATGAAGACATGCCTGTTACGCGCTGCGGCACAATGCCACAAGATAACAGATACAGGTATCAAAAGCCCCTATTGGAGTAGAGAAAATCGATGTTACGTAAATCTTCAGCCGCAGTACTTGGCAATGAATTGAAATTCCTGTCTTGTCTCAGCTATAGATTGATCTTGGCGCTTTGCAGTCCAGACCGTTTAGATTCACAGGAAGCACGGCTTGCAGCGTCTCGTTCGACAAAGCGTGGTGGATATATGCGAGGGTGATATGACCTAGTTTCTATTCAGCCTGTATGAGCTTTATTGACCTGACTGGCCTGTTCACAACCCGTACCATATTCTCAGGAAGTGAAAATAGCCGAGCAGAGGGCTGTGCACAGCCCGACATAGAATGGCAACCAATAAACTATCCACATCTACACACTGAAACTTCGTGAATCAATCCACAGCTAACTCTGTCCAAATTATGTAAATCCCCCGGTCTTGTACTCGCCCCATTCTATGGCCTCAAAGAACTTACAGGGTCTCGAGAGACTGCGCTCCCCCATCACGACTGGGTTCGGGTGTTAACAAGAGTTGGGACGGGCTAATGTGTTGACAGAAGTCGTAGTGCCGGTGGAGAAATTTGCATCTTGATGCCGCATTTTCTGTACCTCCACGCTTCCTTCTTCCCCTGAGACCGGTTAACCGCTGCAAAAGATCTACAAGAATTGTTCAATCTCAGCTAACCGGTACAAGTGCTCGGAGACGGTCTTAGTGCAGGCGGATTCAATGGTAAAGACAGTGGAAGCCGCTATATCTAAAGGCACATACCACGTGGGTTAGACCCAATAACATCTGTCTGCGGCAGCTTGAAATTGGTGCAGCGTGGTAGATAAATCTTCTCAAGCCACTCCACATCAGTAACAGAGATAAAGTCCCACTTTACGTTAAGACTTTTAACTTGGACTTATGCAATGATGATACCCTTGAGGTTTAAGCGCTAGAGAAACTGAGCAAAAAAGTTGTTTATTATTTCTGCCCTAGTTGAAAAGGAGTTTACCGCGATTTTACACATAGCTCTAAGCATAAGCAGTCTGTGTTTTAATTTTAGAAGCAGCGTGCTTTACACTGTACTAAAGCTAATTACATCTAGTAAAGCTGTAAATAGATCTTACGAATATGTACCTTTAAACGCTATTAAATAAAAGATCTCGCCAGGTACATTACCTAAACCATAAGTGCGATCTACCGTGACGTGTACCGGGCTTATGAGTCTCGAATCGAGCTATGTTCACTGAAACGAGCACGCGCAAGAGGATTTCAAGAGCCTTGTTTTTGCTGTCTTGATCAACCGGGCAGTAAACCCACATGGCTGATAATCCACCAATCAAGGTAATGTATATGCTGATATATCCGAGTTTAGCTTTAAGATAATATTCAAATACTCGTATTGCGAACGCCGCTTTTCTCCTTCTTCTATTTTTAAATTTTATCAACTGTGCAATGACCGGAGGATACCGTACATTGGATATATGGGACCAAGTAGCGCCAAGAGCGTATATACGTCTATGGTATTGTTTTCCTTACCAACAATCTGCAAGTCTCGATGACCTCAGTCAACATTTAAGACTGGCTCTATCTGGGTCATCCAAACAATTCCCGGACTTGAAGGGCAGAATTTCTCTTATTTCAAACCAACCGGGCTACCTCACCATCAGTACGAGTGATGACACCGATATTCCTGTCAACATTCTTGACCAGCGAGATTCATTTAGCTGGTCGTATAGCCAGCTCAAAAGTCAAGGCTTCCCCGCAAGGGCTTTTGTTGATGCCTCTTTCGACCTTCCTTACGGACTTCTAGAAAACCAGCAGGGCATTCCCGTATTTGAAATTAATATCCGCCTCATTGAAGGGGGATTACTTCTTAGTATCTACGGCCATCATTCTGTTTTTGATGCTAGTCGTATGCATACAGTCATCAGGTCCCTTGCCGAACTCACCACGTATCCTACCAAGCTGCTTGATATTTCACCTCCAGTCGATGTAAACATTAGATCACAAACAGTTGGGAATGATGTAATTCAAGCGCAGCCAGCCCCCGACTTGAACGAACTGTTTTCGCGTTGTCCTGAGTATCGCCTTCTTTCCTCTCCTCTCGGCCCAACACAATTCCGCATCCCGGACGCTGGCACGCAAGCGAAGGATATTTAGAACACTGGTAGTATTTTTGTCATTCAAGACGAGCTCCTTCGCGATCTAAAGAGAAAGCTCGCACATACAACATCCATTGACTCCCATGCGTACCAGCCTTCAACATTTACCTGTCTTGCAGCGCTCACCTGGGCCCATGTTACAAAAGCCTGTCTCTCTGGTACCCGTAGGCTTCCCTCGTTATCATCGACCAAAAAGGTAATTCCGGAAGAGGTACGCCTAATGGTTTCTGTCGACTGGCGACGACGCATGTCCACCAATATCACAAGTTCCAGCGCTGGTAACTATATTGCCCTACCAATCGCCTCAATCAACACTCCGACCATCTTGTCGGCATGTAGCGAGGATCAGGATATTGCCTGCTCCGCTCTAGCAATTATGACGCGCGCCATTGACGAGGCTGTTCTCAGCGTTAATGACGACTTTGTGGCTCTACGTACGGCTCTTTTTCACGCAACTCCAGACCCGCGGCTTATTAGGCTTGACTTTGATCTATGTGATCCTCGGGATTTCTATTTTAACACTTGGCAACGTTTTGGAACTCAGATTTTCTGGGGGCTGCTAGGACTAGTCAAAAAAGATTCCAACTAGGGTATCCCACCAGACGCTATGCGCAGAGCCCAGGCCGGCTTCAGCAATGGTGCCAGCTTAGTGTTGCCGACAAGTGATAACACTAAGTTGGAGATACTGATAACTTGGGACCTTGATCGACGGAGGTTCTGCGTACTGATCCCAGTTGGGAACATTAGGTTGAGCAAATCGTCATTTGATGTTGAGGCGGGATCGCCGCCGCCCCTGATATGTAATAAACGAGTGGGTCTCGTCATAAAGAACGCATACCTGAATTAGTACCTCGCTTAGATGGAGCCAACCTTGACCGAGACTCTTTCCTTTCACCATTCAATAATCTCGATGCTCGTTCTACGTTCACATGTCAGCATAAGTCAGCACGTCCCTCGAATTTTGTTTTCCATCTCTCTTCATCCCCATCGTCTCGGGGGTTCTCTTCAGGCATATACCCGATTCAACTCGTTTCACAAGAATTTCAGCAGCACTCTATCGGACTTCCACCACCTGGGATTGCATAAAACAATGTCTTCAATAGACTTGAAGGACTCCGAGGAGCCGCAATCTCCAGTCAACCGCCGCAGCTTTCTTCTTGCTCATGCACCGGCAAGCTCTCATGGCACCTACCTCGACGGTTCAAATGAAGGGGTAGAATCGCTGGAAGAGTACCAGGATGGAGGTTGTCATCCCATTCACCTCGGAGATACCTTTGGACCTTCTGATCGATACAAGGTCATGCACAAACTTGGGCACGGAGGATTTGGTACAGTCTGGCTTTGTCGAGACGCGGTGGGCGCCTGTTATGTCGCACTGAAAGTCTTGGCCAGTGAGCTGAAGTCAGACGACCTTCCCGACCTGACGTTGGCTGATTTGGATCAATCTCATCCCGGCGCGAAGTACATCACCTCTCTTTTGGATCAGTTCTCTCTGGAGGGACCCAACGGCTCTCACTATTGCCTGGTGCTTCCAGTCCTGGGTCCTTGTGTCTCACCGAATTTATGGGAACGGTTGGATAAAGATGCAGGTTCTGCCTTACGGAGATTCGCTCTTCAGAGTACACAGGCGCTCAACTTCTTGCACCAGAACCAGATATGCCATGGAGGTGAGTTCGAACCGGAATTTGTGAAATAGTAACTGCTTACATGAGTTATCAAGACTTCCGCCCGGCAAACATTTTAGTGAAGCTGAAAAGCTTGGATCACTTATCTGAGGACGAGCTATTGGCAAAGATCGGACAGCCCACGAAGGTTTCGGTCAAGACAGAGTCAGGCGAGCTGCCCTCATCTTGCCCTGAGTACGTGGTCCCGTCTGCAGATATATCGCAGCTTGGGAACGAGTTCCTGACTGATGAGATTTCTGTAATTGATTTCGGAGAATCTTTCACATTCTCTGAGCCTCCAGAGGGGCTTGGTATGCCCGAGAACTATCTCCCACCAGAGGTCCTGATGGCTCTGCCGGACGCTGTTGGGCCGGCTTGTGATCTATGGGCCCTCGGATGTACACTCTTTGAGATCCGCGAGCAAATACCGCTTTTTTACATGATCTACGACACTGATGAGTTATTGGCGGAAATGGTTAGTTTTTTTGGCAAGTTCCCCGAAGAGTGGTGGAACAATTGGGAGGGTCGCGAAGGGTATTTCGACGAAAGCGGGAAGTGGCTCAGAAAAGGGGAGGACTGGTCTCTAGAGATGGCGCTCAGTAAACCAGTCGAAATCTTCGACTCGGGAGAGGATTACAAGAAGGGGCCCAAGATGTCGATGGTAACTCCCGTTTCAGAACAGAAGTTACTCGCAGATCTGCTTTACAAGCTGTTTCAGTACAAGCCGGAGAAGCGGATCAGCGCAGATCAGGCACTTCAACATAAATGGTTCGGGCTTTAATTACTAGTTAACAGTAGTCTTCGACCGGTACACCCACAAATTGATACACTGAAATACTATTCACTCACTAAGTTCTTTGCATTGTAAAACAGGCAAGGCCCATATGACTTTCCTTGGTAGAATTTGCAATTACCTCCATGTGTATAGTACCTGCCAAACATCCAGCGTTACCTGGCTGTCAACCACCTTCCCTGTTAGATGTCGCTTACCTACCAAATTCCAATCGATGACCTCATCCCAGCTTCAACTTCTTTTCTTCAAGCTCTCATTTTGATCTGCCAGTCGTTCTACTTGCAAGCTACTCAATTGAAACTGCACCACCTGTCGCACAATTCAACGCTTACAAAACACTACAATTTCTACTACAATGTCTACTACAACGTCTACTATTACCGCCAAGTCACGCGACACTATCATCAACCAAGAGCAGCTACAGGATTGCGAAGAACGAGGACGCCGACTTTTTGCTGCGCTTGAGTTCAGGCCTATAAACCACGACGTTGATGATGCCATCATCCCTTTTGCTGGCCGCTATGAACTTATATACGATCAAGCCCCGATGGATCCGATTGATGAGGATCACATGTTGCTAGTCGAAGATCTCCCCGCCTTTCCAACTACAGATGCATGGATTAAAATCGACTTTTTATCCATCCCGGGCACTGATGCTGCGTACCAAAACTACATCCACCAGACGGGCAAGGTCCTTTTCTGCGCATATAATGATAAAGAGCTGGATCTGCACTACAACAACGAGACTGGACAAGACAACCGAATTCCCTGGGATAGCCTGATGGCAGCAGGGATAGTCCAGATGATTGGGAGAGTTGTGGCAGCGAACTTGCAGTTTGTGGTACGAGATGTTATGCGCAACGAGGTATCCCAGAACTCTATGTCCAATTCCTTCCCTGGGGGACGCAATAACCGTCCTATTTTTACCGATGTGTTCCCTGAGAATGAGTTTGGGGACCCTAATCCTGCATTCTTTGCATTAATTGGGTGCCCTAACGTCAAGGGTATTGCACGTATGCTTACGCATCATAATCAGCTATTCGGAAAGACCATTGAGAAGATCCGGACTACAGACACGCACTTTGCTAAAGGGTCCCCTACTATTTTTATCTGCCTTGCCTCTATTGTCTAATAGGCTGATAAAGCCTCTATACTATTATAGTAAGCTTGAAAGCTATACAAACGAAGCTTATCAGTAGTAGACTTTAATAAAGATTGAACTTGAAACGCATTGAAAATCCTCATTTAAATAAAAGGAAGAACTCCCCAAACGAAAACGTCTTACAGATGGGGTCGAGGGGAGATCCGAGTTCCAGGACTTCTGCTGGGCAAAGGACTCTCCCACCACCACCAGTGATCCTCTAGAGGAACTTCACGCCTTGTTGATTTCAAGAAACGGAGAGCCAGACATACAGTCCACGCATGTCTCACCGCCCCTTTCCCAGTCCACTCAGTGTACTTGTTCCTGTTTACCCATGTCGAGGAGGGGAGATGTAAGGGGAGTTTCCCGTGCTTGGCTTCATTCCAACCTATCTTCCTAGCTTCTTCCTCGATGTCCACTGAGCCATCCAGGAGGGAAGCGCTGGGAAATCTGTTCTCCTTTGCTGACCGTTCCTTGATGCGTTGGATGGCCACATTGAAAGTCGTCTTGATCTGACAGTAAGACTCCTTGTGTTCGGGGTGATGGCACGCCGTGTTAACCAGATAAACTGGCAAGTCGCCTATATCGCCGGGTCTGAACGGGCCTTCGGGTTTGCCGCATGGGCCGTCGAAGACAATGAACAGAGTCTGGAAAGTGGGTTGTAGGATATACGACCGGTTGAAAGCGGTGAGTATCTGCTCTCTCGTCAAAAGTGGGCCGTGTCCTTTTCCCAAATCGAATCTTCGTAGCGGCTCTAGCAGCTCGGGTGGCAGTTGCTTCATCGTTTCGCCGTTGTTCAAGTCGAGGCACAGACCTTTGTGCAAGCGGAAGATCTCATCGATCGTGGGCTTCGAGCGACCTTCTTCCCACCAAATATTCGATGTTCGTGCGATATGGCATCCAAAGTCGGTCTGAGACTGGTAGGGCTGAAATGTCTGTCGGTAGAGCCAGATGTCCATGCATCTCAAAATACCATCTCCTAGGTGACCAGCCTCGTTCTTCGGATCCAGAATGTAGATCATAACAGATTTGTTGTAACACATTCTTGTTCTTTCGAGTACGCCACAGTAATCTATACCTTTCCAGACGGTAGGCTTGTACCCCTTGTCAACGTGTCTAAAACGAAGTTGCCGGCATAGAATTGCATCGGTGGCTGACAATCGATGTTGTTCTTCCTTTAAACCTCGGAGGTAATGGAGCATCTCGTCTCTGTTATTGTAGGGTCCAGACGACTTGGTTTTTACGTGATGGTGGAGGTCGCGCGCATCGGATCTCATTGATATGACTTGTAACAAAGGGTGGCCGGTCATTTTCGGCATCGGTCCTAGAGGGTGGCTTTGCTGAATGGCGGGTGGAAGAGGGAAGGCTGACCGAGTCTCGCTAACTTGCTTGTTGGGAAAATGTGGTTGTTATTGTGGCAGTGGCAGTTGGCTGTGATAGGCTGTGGTACGTGGTTGTGGTGTTGTCGATGTTGGTGGAAGGAAGAGGAAAAAAGTCGGATGGAAGCAACGCATTTTATGCACAGCTGAAACCCAATATTAGGGCAATTAGTAAAGCAAAAAAAAGAGAAAAAAAAAAGGTCCTGTGTAAGCATCGGAGTCATAGTGCTTGAAAAGTGTAATTCAAGATGGAAACCTTATTATCAGGAAAAGAAGGGCAATTTATATCCTGCCTGAACCTTGTGTGGTAGTAAGGCAAAGGAAAAGCTGACGTGTAGGCAGGGGAGTTACAATGCCCCGTGGAAAGTCTAAATCTCTGCAAAGCTTATCTGAGGCGTGAATTTTATAACTATGTCTTAGTTTAAAGTTTAGGCTACAGTATGTTTGCAGACCGTGAACTTTTAGTTGTTTAATTGTTTGTGTTACCTTTAGGGAAGCTATGATACCTGATAACAGGGTACAGTAAAACCTTGCTGATTAAGTTCTTAGTCTTTGGATTCAGCGTGGACCTCCGCAGCTTCGAATTAGTCCAACATATCACACCGATTCAGACTATGCTATAGTTCACATTATTAACACGAGTCTACTTCATATACTCATTCTATTTAAGATAAGCAGTTAAGATATAGTTTTCTATACCTTAGTCTGTTATAATTTAAACTTCTAGCTTCTTGCTTAATATTTACTAAGCTCTTTAGTAGCAAAGCGCTATTAATGCTATCCTTCATAGCTGACCGAAATTGTTGCATTGCTGTCGGAACAGTGCTGTAGAATCCAGGGGTGCTGTGCAACCTGATCGAGTGGCAATCGTTTCTCAGGATCTCGAACGAGGAGCTAACACCTGTTAATATAAAGCCGCAATTGATGTAGCTAGAGACACATACGTTTTTGATAAGATCCTTTGCCTTGGAGCTTACAAAGTCTGGAATCTGCATGTCTGCCCTGGCGATTCGTCGTTGTGTCTTGACTGGCGTGTCTTCGAATGGTGGCACTCCGACCAAAAACTCATAGATCAGCACCCCCAAGCTCCAGACATCGACTTTTTCATCATAGAATATGCCAACGTCTGTTGAACCTAATCTGATCATTTCGGGAGGCAGGTAGTCCAACGTGCCACACATAGTTTCTCGCCTTCTGGAAGGTGAATGGACACTCCAGCCAAAGTCGCTGATTTTCAGCTCATCATACATACCAACCAGAATATTCTCAGGTTTGATATCTCGATGGATGATGTTCTTTCGGTGCAGATACTGCAGCGCCGATACGACTTGGACGATAAATCGGGCCGCTTTTTTTTCTGTAAATCGGGTTTCCTTTTGCAGATGTTTATACAGCTCGCCTTTAGCTGCAAATTCGAGGACGAGAAAGATGCGCTTGCTGTCGTGGAAATAGCTGTATAGTTGCACGATATTGGGGTGACGGAGGTTGGTCTGAATCTCGATTTCGCGGCGTACTTGACTTTCCATTCCACATTGTCGCAATTCAGCTTTGTAGAGAACTTTCAGGGCGCAGATGAAGCCTGAGCTGCGCTCCCGTGCGAGATATACGCGACCGAATTTACCTTTCCCCATTGGTCGACCGATCTCGAACATGCCGAGATGAAGATGCTTGTAGAGCGTAGCACCTTTTGTAGTTGAAGTACTGGAGGATTGCGCGGCGGGTTTTTGGACAGATGAAGCCGAAGGTGGATCTCCGTTTTGGTCCTGCGCTGGGGCATATATGTCTGAGAAGACAGCTCCTTCGACAGGAGGCAAAATCGTTCGTGGTTGAATAGGTCCAAGAACGGACTGGGGTTGTGGGATTCTAGTCTATGCCTCGGATTAATCAGGGCTCCTGACTACAGGTGTTCAAGAGTAATGCGCGAACCTTGTGTCTGGAACTGTTCTGGCCATTCTTAGATTTTTTGTCGATTGACAGGCAATCAAACTGCTCTTCTAGGGTAGGCGACGCGTCTCGGTCCATTTCAGGATTGTGTTGTGAATATTGAGTGAAAGCGGGACTAAGACTCAACAAAGTTCAAGTCTGATGGCAGGTAACAAAAGAGTAGATCATAATGTTGGACATAAAAACACGATAAGGAGGAAGAACGATCACAATTCATTGACAGTGTTTATTATTCATGGTGTGCATACAGGATCACGTGCGTGTTGTGCAATTATAGCAAGGCTAAGAATGAATGCCTAACAATTTAGTAAAACATAAAATCTAAGCTACTAAAAGTTGGCTGGATCTCCTGAGAGAAGTCAGTCAAGGCCATCCAGCAATAATATGAAGGTCGTCCTTGTTACGCGATGAGGTTCGTGGTGAGAGGAAACAGAGAACGAGAGGAAAATTGGATGACCAGCGAGAGTGGGGATCAACGAGTCCGGGGAGAATTTTAGCGCCTATTCTCAACAGCCCTGGCAAGAGAAGAGTTTGCTGATTGGCGTTTTACTGGGGATCAGCTCCACTGCGCAACGCAGCACCAAAGGCAGTACAGTCAGCCTACCACCCCTGTACCAAGACCAGATAGCCAAGGGGTTAGCTTTGTATCGATGACGAACCGGAGCACGTTCCTGTTTCCTCCCGCCCTTTGGTCGCAGATCCGGGTCCTCCCGGCTGACACTTTTGACAGATGGTGGGGGTACATCTTTTATCTACCGTAGAAATGCCTATTTAATACTTACAGAGAATGTTTGTTGATAGGCCCTTAGAAATGTCCAAAAGACGCCATGATGCGCTCTGCGTTTTGTGGCAAGGATACAATACATTAGTAGCCTACTGCGGCTTGTAATACGATTACGTATTACAAATCCTGTCTGACATTGTAGAACAAGTGACGTGACTTATGCATATTCAGTTGAAAGTCATGACATCAGGAACGCCCTGCGGGTTCAAGCCACCAAGATCCCCTTATATAACTTCTCCGACAGGAAGGTGGCAGTCCGCCTGCATCATCACGATAAATAGAAAACCCCTGATGGAACTAGCTCGCTTAGGTGGTAGACGGAAATAACAGTGAAGATCAGATTACTCATCATAGGTCTACCACTCAGAGGTTATAACAGCCCTGTATTAGGTTAAAAAGGTATTTTCAGGGAATCCCCAGTCTCATAAGTTTCTGCCGTACGATACGATGTTACTCCCTGATATGTGCACGTGGCAGCTTTTGCTACTGTCAAAAAGAACGCACGCTTACCACTGATCTAAGCTCTTTCCCCTCATATCGACCTTGTCAATTTCTGACAGTCGAGATAAATAACAATTACAACGGAATTGGGGCAATTTCTCACATCAGCTTGTGTTACAAAGTAAGCGGGAGGGTCAGATAGCCCATATCGTATCCAGAGCAAGCATCCTCATGCGCTGACTTGCCAACTTTTTCCATAGGGAGATAAAGATCTACCTACCCGTCAGCTTAAAGTACCGGGTAAGCTAAATTGGGTGAGAGTGTACAGCCCAACGCAACCCCCCACGGGTTATCTACGTATCCAACATCGGTGAGATTGATCCCGTAGGTCCCGTTCAACGTTACAACGATAACCATCTTATATTGCGTGATAACGACCGCTCAACGCACAAAATCACATGTACGTCAAAACGGATACGATTATACAACGCAGCACAAGAAAAGCACGATTCATGCTGTCCCGCCCCAAAAGTTTGTGTTTGCCAAGTCCCTTTTTCTCCAAGCATAACTGATGGTGCTATTGCCCGTGACCCAGATTAGTCTTACATATTAGAACGGAATTTGTCGAGTGGAACTATGCAGTCTATCGAATCGTTTCAAGCTTTACCCACTCGGTCTGATCGCTCGGAGTCCGTGGAGGATCCTAATGAGAGACGCAAGATTCAAAATCGGATTGCTCAAAAGAAGCATAGTGTGTCACTCCACCTCTCGCATGTATGTCGACTAATAAAGTTTCAGGACAAAAAGTAAAGCGGCGTATTGAGGACCTTGAAACAAAGGTTAATAGCCAATACCAGTCGCCCAATCGGATCAATGGTCAGCTTCGACCAATAAATCATGCACCCACAAATTCCGGACAAGAACAGCAATTCCTTGATAGTACGGCTTTTGGAATGATGGTGGAGGACGATTTACTATACAGCGAACTTTCCGCTAGCATCGACAGTACAGGATTGACGACTGTGGCCCAAATGCATGAATCTCCACCACCGAACCACCAGCAAAGGGTTTCCAGCATGGACAACGGCACAAGCTCTTCCAGCAACGTTGCACAGAAAGGCCTTACTATGAACGACGGTCAGAGCTCAGCTTCCACTACCTTGGCCTCTTTAGGCTTAGTCCCTGGATCGACAGAAGGGAGTCCTTCATCTCGACAGCACGATAGTCTGGGGATATCGGTCATGCAGCCGTTGGGACCATCGGGGATGACGTTGTGCGACATATCACCAGAAGAGAGAATGAGTCGTGTTTTAAAGTTTATTCAGGATGCGGGTTTCAAAGACATGGATTCACTCATGACGGAGTATTATGTTGGAAATTTCGATGCCTCATCCCACGTCAGCGCAGTCCAAAGGCAGAGTCGCAGTCGACGGTTGCGATGCTTTCTGGAGCAGCTACGGGTCGGCCCAGAAAGCTGGTCTGACTATGAAGCACATGACTACCAGCATGAAATATCGAAGTCGGCTGAAGCCATCTACGCTAAGGAACTCGACGCCTTCGGCACCATTGTCGATGCAAATGCTTCCTTCGAAGGGCTGGCCAGTTTTTATCAAGTGCTTCAGAACACTGTAGGATCAGATGTTGAGAATTATCTCCGGCATGAGCAGTGCACGATGCAGAGACAGGTCAGTGACTTCGATCCATCAGAGCATGGACCTATCCATGACAAGTCCAGCTCAATACTAACACAGTCGATACTACAGCTCCCTCACCTCTGGTCTCTGATATCTGAACTTTCTGGCCACCATTCATCTGGAGAAAGATTGAGTTGGCGCACGGTTTCGACTGTCGTTGCACTGTTGCAAGCCTCGCGTACGTCGCAAAGTTGATTGGACTAGATTGATAGAAATGGAAACTAGACCGATAGAACAAAGAGCTAGAAACTAAACCTATCATCGTTGGACATCTATCTGGCATGCAATCCAATAATGATTTGCTGAGAGTGTGATGTTAGACTGATGTCTTTTCCAACATCTGGTTATTTACCACTGATCTGCACATTCTTCCGTCTTCTTTAACAGACCAAATCTCGCTACCAACTCCTTTTGGTACAAAGAAAAAGTACTCGGGGTCCCATTTCTCTTTTATCTTCAAGAGGTCTTTGTAGTTATCTTCCCAAAAGGTATCTTGAAAGTTCGGCTGCCGAAAGTCTGCCTCGTTCACGTAGGCGCCACTGCCAGGTGTGGTTGCTTCGACCTTTGGCATGATAACATTTGTCATGAGGTCTTGCAGTTTGACCATATCATCCCACGGTTTAGTCGAGTCCCATGGTGTACTCAGAAGAGAATGAACAAGCGTGCTACGCCACGCGGGGTGGACCGAGGTAGTCGCTTGCGTACCAAATTGCCCCACGTCGGTGGCTACACCAACCCATGTGACGCCTCTGTTTGTGATATCTCTTAAAGTCTCTGTGAAGTTGAGCACAACACTGCGAGGAATCAAACGACTGCCGTATTGCTCAAAGCCCACGGGAACTTTCCCGTATGGAAGGGGACCAAGAAACTCGTTGTAGTGATCATAGTATGTTTTAGACTCTTTATATATAACATTAAAGTCGACATTTTCGGAGACAAGAGACGAGATGAACGGTTTCAGGATGCCCTTAACTTGAATTTCAGTCTTATTGTAGGCGGTCAGGGGTGCGATGAGGAACGAGGTATTTGTGATGATATGAATAACCTGCAGTATATGGTCAGCACATGATGTCACTCACCAAGGCAACAAGAATTATTTCAAGATGCAGTGGGGCCTGGGTCAACCTACCATGGTTCCAGCATCCACCATGCCCTCCACGGTATCATGAAAGGCTTGTATCCCGGCCCACAGCTTCTCCTCCGAGTTTGTCTCGGTGGAGAATGAAAGTGAAGCCCCGCTGGTAATGGTACCAGGATGCGCCTTTACTGTCATGGAAACAACGACTCCAAACGTGCCACCGCCCCCTCCACGCAAGGCCCAGAATAAGTCTGCGTTTTCGTCTTTGTTTGCTGTCAGATGCTCGCCATCAACTGTGATTACCTCCCAGGAGAGAACGTTATCGACACTCAAGCCAAAGCTTGTGGAGAGTGCAGAATGGCCACCACCCTGAGAGTAGCCACCAGCGATACCTACGGTAGGACACTGATAGAGATTATTTAGTTACTCAATGTGTATGAATCGACGGTGATCATCAAAGCTCACGATGGGGAACACCAAGAGAGAATTGCTTACCTCTCCACCGACAACCACAAGCCCGCGACTTTTAGCTGCTTCCAGGATCTCAAATCCCTGAATGCCAGCACCCAGCTTGACAGCATTACCTATATAAGCACCGTCATCCCAATCAAAGAACTCAATATTCTTGAGACGATGAGTCCACACGCCGAGCGCGCCAGCGCCTGTCGAGCGACCGAGATAGTCGTGGCCAGTGTTGCGAATAACAAGACGAATATCCTTTGCACGTGCGAAAGCTATGGCCCTTTGGATATCGGAAGCTGTTTCTGCAGCGATAGCATAAGCCGCATAATTACCTAGTTTGCAAGGACTGGTCCGTGGTTGAAATGGATCACAGCTCTGATTCGCAAAAAAGGGAGCCATGACCGATGAGGATGAGGAAAAGCTAATTCCATGTTACTCAAGGTTTTATTTGAGTCACAAATAGAATTATGTGACTTACTGAATTGTAGCATTCTGCCACTGTTGTTTTAGAGATTGGCATAAATCCTCGTTGAAAGTCGGGTCATGGCATGGCGCACCAACAGGAACGGTCTTAATCAGGTTTCCAGAAAGGGAAACATTGAGAGCTTTCCATTCGGCTGCAGAAGGCCAACAGCTGTCTCCAGGGAAACATTTGCACTTGGCTGATGGGCCGGCGAAAGATGTAGATGAGGCTCCCAGAAGAAGTGTTAAATATACCGATGGCGAGAGCTTCATTGTTACAGTACACGGCAATTATGTGAACTTCGAAGGAGCAAGGACCAGCAATTAAGTATGTGACAGAAGTATGCCTTTGATAAATCTTAAAGATATGAATTGTACTGAGGAGTATATGTATGGATGTTATCTTATATTGCGTGAGCACTTACGTGATGATATCGCCGATAAATTAGATACGCTGATTCAGAGCATTAAATATTACTCAGCGCTGTGTCAAGGCCACGTTCAATTAAGTCATTGATAACGCACATGGTAAGCATACTCCGTACATTTCCTGTAAACTGCAGATTAAGAGCATGATAAGACCTCAATAATTGATTCGGGCGAGTGGAAGTGATCGCTACAACTCTCCCCAGATTCTAAGGCAACTATCTGACAACGCCTCGTCAGGGTGTTGGAAGGATGGGCTGTTGAGAGCATAAGAAACGAAAGAGTTTGGTCATCTTATGCCGGCTCAGACTAGCATTTAAGCTACTTTATTTCCGTACCCTAAGCCTTGGAGGACAATTCTTCTGAAACCCACCTGCCCCTGACATCATCTCCTGTTAAGCTTTATCTCCTACACACGACCTCTATGTCACGTTGGATCCCCAAAGAGTACGCTCGCTACTTGCAGAATTAGCGTAAATTACTTATAAGCAAGTTCGAAGTCTCGTTCAAGAGATAGTTACTAAGGACGTACCTGTTGATAAGGTACCCGGTAATGCGTATTTAACAAACTAATACTTTTAATTGCACGAACTGCTTTTCAACAGTCATCCATTATAATAAATATTATCCTGGGTCTAGGTTAAAAAACCTCAACAGACATGAATAGATACGTAGAATCCTTTCCCCATATCTCTTCAAGATACCGAGACCAACTTGCCAGTGCTAGCAAGCTTACCAGCAAAACTCTCCATTGGCACCGCGGCCAAGATCTCAAGCAAAGCAACGTTAACCTTCATCTCTCTAGTAATCCATTTCCTGACCTCTAGCGTAACAAGAGAGTCAACCCCATAACGGTATAGTGGCTGACCAGGGTCAACCTCTGACGGCGGCATTTGTAAGATGTCGGCTACCTTTCCTACCAAAGCATTTGTAATGATCTCAGTTGCCTTGACCTTGCTGCTAGCTTCGGATAGTTGGGACGAGATAGACATGGCCGTTGACTGCTTGTCACCGGAGGCTTCAGCAGAGAGGCTCGTGACGGCCAGAGGTCCAAAACGAGGGTCCTGAAAGTATGTGGGTTTTGCTAGACCGTGAGTTGCCATGATATCGGCAGTACCCAAACCGGTACAGATCTGGGCAGAGATATCGCTGTTGTTATCTGTCTGCCCTTTGATCAAACTCTTCATCAAGGCACGGAATGCAGGCTCGCGGATTCCCAACACCTCTTCCCACAGCTTAATGTTTCCGGTAGTGCCTTGTTCAGCAAGCACTCCGACATCTCGCATAATGCCCAAGTTAACAGATACTGCCTTCAGTCCTTGAGCCCGGCGGTAATGAGCCAGAGCATCCTGATAGGTGTTTCCGGCAGCATACTGGGCTTGACTGGGATATCCATAGATACCTGAACTTGAAGAACAGATGACCATGAAGTCTAGAGGCCGATCATGGTCAAAGTACTTGTGCAGGTTCCAACTGCCTTGAACCTTGGGCTTCAACGGAAGTGTCCACTCCTCGTACGTCATCTTCTTAAAGACAACATCGCGGAGCACCATGGCCATCTGCACAACGCCCTTGATGGGGGGCAAGTCTCGCGAACATTGGTCCATGGCATAGGCAAAACCTTTCTCGTCCGAGATGTCGGCAGCATAGGCATTGACCTCGGCACCTTGACTTGTAATCTCATTAATGGTAGCCTTTGCCTCGCTAGTGCTATTGCCCGATCGTGAGATGAAGGCAATATTCATGGCTCCACAGTTGACAAACTCCTTTGCGAGACTGCGACCGAGGCCACCAAGTCCTCCGGCAAAGAGATATGTCGCTTGACTGTCAAGTTTCATCGAATCCTTCGCCACGTGCAAGACCGGCGCTTGGGCATCATCGGGGAAGGAGAGCACCAGCTTTCCGCGATGCTTTCCCTGCTGCATGATACGGAAGGCGTCCTCAACTTGACTGATGGGATACACGGTCATGGGGCTTGGTGTCTGTAAGATACCACGATCCAAAAGCTTGAAGAACTCCTCGAGGATATCTCCCAATGCCTTTGGATCTTCCTCAAAGAGAGTATGCATATTGATGAATGAGAATGTCGTACTCTTGGAGAAGGGGCGCATGTCAAGAAGCATGTTGTTGGTGATGTCCCGCAAACCAATCTCAACAAATGTACCAAAGGTTGCAAGGCAGCTCCAAGATACTCGTAAGAGCTCACCAGAGAGCGAGTTCAGAATACAATCCACTCCGCGACCGCTAGTGACTCGCATGATACCTTTGGCAAAGCTGGCATCGCGCGAGTTGAAGATATGATCTTCTGACACCTGGTATTTGTCCGTGAGAAGTTTGCGCTTGTCGTCCGAGCCGACAGTGGCGTATACAACGAGACCGAGATGCTTGGACAGTTGCAGAGCTGCTTGTCCTACTCCACCTGCAGCGGCATGGATTAAGACAGATTGGCCTCGTTGAAGCTTGGCCAGTCTGACAAGCGCATAATATGCCGTGGTATGCACAACGGGCACTGCAGCTGCCTCCTCGAATACCATGGCATCGGGAATCTTGACCGTGACTCGATGATCCGCTCTCGTAACTGTTGCATGAGTTCCCATGTCGAGGGTACTCACACGGTCGCCAGGCTTCAGATGTGTTGCATCACGACCTGTCCTTAGGACAATGCCGCTTGCTTCCTGGCCAAGTCCCTTGACAGGAACCAGTGCCATCGATGCCATGACATCTCGGAAACTAAAGGATTTGTTAGATAGATTACAGCGGTGGGAAATGTTATGCTTACTTCAGACCTGTGGCCTTGACCTGAATCTCAACCTCATGGTCTGCGAGTGGAGCTGATAATCGCTCATCATTGACAAAGTAGAGCGTGTCTAACAGCCCAGGCTTTCCAATGGCAAGTCTTGAAGGATGCTCTTGGTCGCTCAATCTCGTAACTCGGGTGTGATCATGGAGGTGATGCCGGATATTCTCGTTCTCCGCCAGACCTTCGAAGATTCTTGCAACTTGCAGTAATCCATCGTTGTCCCGGAATTCGTTATCCGAAGGCTTCGATACAATGATTTTGGATGCAAGATGCGGGCCATGCTGCAATCCAGTTTGCTCGCTGAGGTGCAGGACTTCGAATTTGACTCCCTCAATCTCACTCATTATGCACCGTGAGAAGCCATCAACCAGGGCTAAGGAGGGGCTGTCACCGTGTGTGATCCACAGGATACGCTGGCAGGTCAAAACGACTTTTCGGATGAGTTGAAAATCTGATTCAGAGAGCCTGTCAAGTAGTGGCTGCTCGACCTCCAATAGTGCCACGCATGTCTTGCCGTCAAAAGTAGAGTCATCAATGCCATCAGCCAAAGTCTGTGTCGAGACGCTGAAGCTTTGGCCCTCAAGATCCAACAGAACCTTTTCGGCAAAGTCTTGGGTGGCAGTAGACTTAGTCGATGGCAATAGAAGCACAACTTCCTCTTTGTGAATCCCATTTGTTGGTTTGTCTTGCTCAATAAGTCCGCCGAAGACCTCCAAGGACGGATCACCCTGGATGCTATGTAGAAGCTTGAACCTCTTTGCCTCCAACGGCGCCGTGGTATTTGTGGTATTGGTAGCAACCACAATAGCTGTATTGGGAGTTGAGATCTTTGACAACAGCTCCAGGACACTGGCACAGCTGTCTTGAAGAAGGACCGCTTCCGGTAAGATAACTATGTCTGCAGCAGCCTCATTTTCTGATGCATGATCCATTATGGCATCAATAGTGAACAGGCCTGACGCTGCAGTGCCGCCTTGCACGTTCTCTGTCTCGTTCGTAACTGCGTACTGAATTTGGCTGGGACGAATTGTTCCTGGAGGGAGTTTGAATGTGTACGAGTTGGGCAGCGTATCGCGATGCGGAATGACTTCCACAATACTGGCTGCTGGATTTTCATGGAGTAAGATACGAATAAACTGTCAATTATGCTTAGCCAGATATACAGACAAGTCAAATATGGAACACGTACGTTGGTGAGTCGGTCTTGTACTGTGATACTTTCTAATGCTTGCTTCAGATGGCTTGGTTCCATAAGGCTCAACGCATAGTCCCAGCGCACCTTGGAGGTGATCTCAGCTGGGTCGACTTCAACAGCAGTCTCTTCAGTTGCGGCCTCATCCATTTCGAGCTCCGAGGTTCGAAAGTCGATAACTGACAGGATAACTCTTGACAAGTCCTTGTCGAACATGATTGTGTCAGCAGACAACTCATTGAAGCCAGATCTGTGCGATCTGCAAAGACCCGGCATCATGTATCCAGCTTCCAATGGAACATCAACCGAAATTTCCATCTCTACGATCTTGGTGGGGACAAAAGGCTTATCGAACTCAAAGGTGCCATTCTTGTATGTACTTCCCAACCAGCCCTGGAACACAGCATCGAGCGTCGCCCCATGGATGAGGAATGGTCTGTCCAGCTGACCCTTGCTGAAAGTTTCACCAATATCAATGAGTTTGACATCGAAAACAGTCTTGCCGTCGCCGGGATGACAGTTCTCAACTCCCTGGAAGGTCTCACCATAACGCCAAGCAGCTTTCATCATGTGCTTATAGAAACGGTCTTTGGCGTAAGTTGCAGGACATTCCTGGAGAACTTGGTCGTAATCATTAATCCGCCCAGAGACAATTTGAGAGTCCTCTTGAGCCATCTGTTGACTTGTGCTGCCCTCGTAATCAATTGTAATCAATCCACGACAATTATCCCTCAACTGGTCAGTTCCGGCACATGAGGATACCGTAAACTCCCACCAAGTCGCTGGGGTTGATCCAGAGGTGGCAACCAGCTGTGGCTTCATCTGTATAATGACTTCAGTAGCCTGATCCTCGGGAAGGGCCATGGCCGCCGAGAAGGATACATCGCGGAGTCTGAATGCGCGTGCAATCTTGCCAGGATCAGCCATCTGCTGTACGGCCTCAAGAACTATGCTGACCATGCCAGCACCTGGGAATAGGACCGTGGTTCCAACTGTGTGACCGCGGATCCAAGGCTCGTCGTCAAGCCTGAGGAAGCCGCGCCAAACACGCTGACTCTCGTTCATCTTGGGCACAGGGGCGCCAATAATGCTTCTTGTCGGAACACTTTGCGCGACAAGCTCTCTCTGAATTCGAGACTCTGCTCGAAACTTCTTAGAGTGATTCCACGGGTAAGGTGGGAGATCTGTCAGTAAATGGCAGCCTGAGTCGCCATTGACCTTTTGCATATCGATGGGAATGCCTTGGAGGAACAGGCTCGTGGCGAGATCCAAACTCGTTTCGACGGCATTTTGACCTCGCGTGAGCACGGACTTATATCCAACGTTCTCAATGTCAAAATGAGACAGGATCTGCTCGATAGGACCACCCAAAGCAGCATGGGGCCCTATCTCAACCAGGAGATCGAGTGAGCTTTCGCCATTTGCATCAGGGGGTGAAAAAATCTTCTTGACTGTATCCGAGAACAGTACGGGAGAGATCAGATTGCGACCCCAGTAGTAGGATCCCAGAAGCGCAGGATCGACTTGGTGGCTGGTAACACTCGATATCATGGTGGCTTGATTGGACGGGGATGAATAGGGCTCAATGTCTGCAATGGCCTCGGTGTAGTCGGCGAAGACGGAGTTCATGTGGGCAGAATGATAAGCCACCTCAACTCTCAGCCGTCGGGCAAAAATACCTCGCTTCTCAAGGATGGCTCTCAGTTCTTCAAGCGGAGCAACATCTCCAGAGAGCGTGACATTCGAAGGTGAATTCACGCAGGCGACTGTGACTTGACCGCCTTGCAAGTTGGACTCATCGATGAGTGTCTCTGCGTCAGCTCTTGAACAGCCAACAGTCATCATGCCACCCTTCAAATGGTTGAGACTAGACGAGAACTTGCCCCTGAAGTAAGCCACTGCGATAGAATCTCTATGAGATAGAGCTTCAATGCAATATGCTGCAGCAATCTCGCCACTGGAATGGCCCACTACACTCGCTGGTGCTATACCCCACGATCTGAGTTCGTCGACCAGCGCGATCTGCAATACTGTGCAGATAGGCTGGCTGATCTCGGGCAAACTGAGTCGAGATTCCTTTTGAGCCCTGGATAGTTCAATGACAGGAGTCCACTCGCAACCCAGATCTTTCAGATAATCTCCAGATCTTTGTACTGATCCTTTGAAGACTGGGCGATCAAGCATCTCGACTCCCATTCGAGCCCACTGAGCACCTTGACCCGTGAAAACAAAGCCGATCTTTGGTTGACTCCTTGGTTCACGCACAGCGTATACACTTTGCGGAGTGGAAAGCTTCTCATGCAGTTCGGCCAAACTCTCCGCCGTGTGAGCTGTCTTCCAAGATAGGCCAGATTTGCTAGCAGCCAGACTATAGCCTAGATCGGCCAGGTACTCCGGCCTTGCTCCGGCGCGTCCAAGGCTATCAAAGTGGTCAACCAAAGATTGGGAGACTCGATCGAGACCGGCTTGGTCGTGACTGCTCAATGTAAACAGTCTCTTGCTGCTGTGAGCGGGTTGATGTTGGCCATTGCTGTAGAGAATGCCTTGCGGTGCTGAGCTGAAAGTTTCCAAGACGACATGTCCGTTTGTACCGCCCATGCCAAAACCACTAACGCTCATACGCTTGGTGCGAGCCGCAGGCCATGGGGTCAACTTGGTCGGTACAGCCATATTCCACTCGTCGAGTGGAATCTCGGGGTTTGGGGTAGTGAAATGAATGTTGGGAGGAATAAGACTGTTCTCCATAGCCAGAACACCCTTGATAACGCTAGCTACACCTGCAGCAGCCTCAAGATGACCGATCTTCTTTGAAGTCAGCGTTTGATCGAGTCTGATTTCTCTTGATAGGACTTACGTTTGGCTTGAGACTTCCCACCCACAGCTTTCGAGTTTGGCTGGCGCCTTGGCCGATGGTACGGTGAATAGCCCCTGTCTCGACTGGATCTCCAGCCTTGGTTCCGGTACCCTGTAGTAATGTCAGTATTTGCTGGAAAGAATAAACAGAATCAATACTCACGTGCGCTTCCACATACTGGGTGGCTCCATAGTCCAAGCCGCGAGTCTCATAAACATGCTTGATAAGTGCAGCTTGCGCCTCACTCGATGGCATAGTAACGCCCTGGGTCCAGCCATCCGAGTTGACACCAGAGGCGCGGATGACTGCACGAATGTTGTCCCCATCTTCTAGAGCCTTGTCCAGCCTCTTCAAAACAAGGATACCACATCCTTCACCGCGACCATAGCCTCCTGCATCCTTATCAAAAGACCGTGAATGGCCCTCAGGGTTCAGAAAGCCAAGGTTGTTAAGCTGCATTGTGCCGTCTGGAGTCAGAATCATGCCTACACCGCCAGCGAGGGCCATCTCAGCATCCCCTGCTAAGAGACTCTGACAGGCTAGGTGGATGGCCACGAGGCTTAATGAGCAGGCCGTATGTACAGTAGCACTTGGGCCATGAATGTCGAAGAAGTGCGAGATTCGGTTAGCGATCATCTCCTCGCAAGTCCCAAGAACATGGTACTTGGGGTTGTGAGCGAAATCACGGACAACGGCATCCCGGTAGTCGTTCATAGACGATCCAACAAAACAGGCAGTGGTAGTACCAGCAACCTGTTTGAGGGGCTTACCCGCATTTTCGAAGGCTTCGTATGCGACCTCGAGTGCGATGCGTTGTTTTGGGTCAAGCGAGATAGCCTCTGCGGCGGTGATGTTGAAGAATGCAGCATCAAAGACATGGGGATCCTGCTTCAAGAAGTGTCCACCTGTGGCTGGCAAGACATTCTGTCGTTTACTGTTTGGGTGATAGAAAGCTTGTGCATTGTATCGATCTGTTGTTTCGGAGTATGCGTCTTGATACGAGTCAGTAAGGAACGCGAAGTGGAATTTAGCGTTCAAGCTAGGTCCTCTTGACACTAATACAGACTCTATGCTCTGTAGACTCACCTTTTCCGTTTTTCAGAAGGTCCCAGAACTTGGAAGGAGAGGTGGCATCGCCAGGAAAGCGACAAGCCAACCCTACGATGGCAACGGGGTCGGGCACTTTGTTGTTGTCGAAAGACATTGTTCTAGCAACGTGGGATCTAAACAAAATGGTCTAAAAGTGAAAAACGATTGATCAATGTATTCCTCTATCCTTTGGTCAAAGGGTCACGACCAGACTATATTCCGTGGACCTTTCCTACACCCGATGTTATCTCTGCCCTTTCAAGTTCTTCTTGGTCCTCCTGTCGCACATACGAAATCTTCTCTTGGTGAAGCATCGCCATGGTACAAAAGTTGACGTAAGATATGCCGTCAATGCTGACTGATCAGTAGCGATTAATTACTCCGTATCTCTTGGTTTCGTCACTTACACCCATTACTCTGTACGTTTCGCCACAACTCCACTTATCTTTCCAAAGTAATCGAAATGCAGTTATGTTTACCTCAAAGGCCTTTGATATGGAACCTCATTCTTAACAATGGCGAATGTTGTTTGTTACATAAACTCTTATCTTGCTTGCTTATTTGCATCCGAGACCTTTTTTTCTCGGGTTCCGAATGATTCCTCCGATTGGTGTGAACAATTCTTCAAATATCAGCGATTGTGACAATCGGACCTTTGTTGTCAAGTCTGTTTTACCTTCTTATTCGAGAAGCCTTGACTAAAGATAAGCCCGATGTAACAGCTTACACGCTTCATAGAGGCAATGTATTATTGGTTGGCTATGCTGACTACATACCCGACGTGTTCCGTATGCTACCCTGCACTTTGATAAAGACTAGGGAGCTGCCGAACGGATGCAACTGCCGGCTTCGCTTGGGTAAATTGGCAGGTGCGGCAGCAGCAAACTGGCTCCGATTGATGACAGATAGAAGAAACTTCCGTCAGCTATCAAATAAGCTTTGCATATATCTACGCCTTTCACAGGGCATTATGATTGCTTCACCATGGCATCTTCTGTCAGCGTCTGGTTTCGGTTAGGATAAACAGCCTGCTGACTACATAGATATCAAATTAGGTCAGCTCAATGTATGATGCAATTTACGTCTGAGTCATTCAGAGGCTTCCCTTTCTCTTACGCTGCTATCTCGAGAGACGTCCTTGACTCATCAGATAAGGCTTTATCGTATCATCGTGGGATGAGTTACGACAAGGTCTACTGAGCTAGTTAAGATAGCAGCTACTTGTATAAAACGGCTCAGGCCAACTTCAGGACATTCTGTTATAGAGATCTGGCAGTCATCGTTACCATTCTGAAGTCATGGCGCCAAACAAGAAAACAATTCTTCTCTTCGGAGATCAGACTGACTCCTGGGTGGACGGAATCGACCGGCTCTACCAAGATGCTGCCTCCACCCCATGGCTCCAATCATTCCTTGATGATCTAACCCACACATTTAAGACCCACACAGTGGGTATGAATGCCATGCTCCGCGAGAGTCTTGGTGACTTTGCAACTCTCCAGGAGCTCGCTGAAAAATATCGCTACACTACCGATGATGTAGGAATGGTCCAGGCGTTCCTCATCTACGCTGTCAGAGCGGGAATACTCCTCAAGTACGTCCCAAATGTTCGATGGCCCAAGATACTAATGTGCTAACTATCTAGATGGGCAAAGCAGGAACCAAGCCTCTTGAGTAGGGGCGAAGACCATCCCGAATGGGTTGGTATCTCTGGAGGTCTTATTAGTCTTTCTGTTTTGGCTGTAGCTGAAACCTTTGAGAAATTGTATGAAGCATGTCTCGAGGCAGCCGGTCTACTTACCAGGTTGTGTCGGTTCACCTCCGTCAAATCTCGGAGCATGGAAGACCGTAGCGGCGCTTGGGGCTGGACTGTACTGGGTATCGAGACCAATGAGCTCCGCAGTGCCCTGAATCAGTATCAGCAAAGCATGGTGAGTGACGATGGTGACAGTGTTATGTGAAAGGTGGTTACTGATCACTGAACTACAGGGAATTCCGCCTATCAAAAGAGCACAGGTGGCAGTGACGGGACATCGATGGAATACGATTGTCGGACCACCGTCTATCTTGCAGCTTGTGGTGAAGGAATGCCCGGCAATCAGATCGCTCCCCAAGAATGAGCTCAACATCCACGCGCTACAGCATACCGTGGTGACTAGCCAAGCCGATCTTGACTATATTGTGGGAGATTCCAGTCTCTTGAGTCAGCCTCTTTCTTTCCACTTCACACTTTGGGGCATGGATGACCCCAGGGCCCCCTATACCAATTGGGGTAATATGCTAAGAGCCATTTGCTCACAAGCCTTATCGCGGCCCCTGAACATCAAGCATGTTGTCCATCAGCTAAGCTCTAAGCTGAGGTCCTTTAATCAACTCCACGTCAAGCCTATTGGTCCATGTAGCCATTTATCACACTTAACCAGCGTTCTGAAGTCAGGTGGAAAAACAGTTTCTGTTGCGGATGAACATCCACCCAGTGAGCCGCCAAAGCTACTTCTAGGGCATATCGCTATTGTTGGAATGGCTAGACGCGGTCCAGGCAGCGATAATGTGGAGGAGTTTTGGAACGTCATCATGTCTAAGCTCAACCTTTGTAAGGAGATCCCTAAAGATCACTTCAATCTAGCAGAGTTCTTCCGCGCGAAACAAGAAAGCGGGTGTATCACGACAACAAAGTACAGATGTTTTATGAACAAGCCCGGGCACTTTGACAACCGGTTTTTTTATATCTCACCTAGAGAAGCGCTCTTGATGGACCTAGGGCATCGACAGTTCTTGATAACTACATATGAAGCTCTCGAAGTTGCTGGATACTCAGACAGTAAGACAAGGGCTATGGACCCAACCAGGATTACTACCTTCTTCGGACAGTGCAACGATGACTAGCATAATGTAAGCTACCACACCCTCGGATGCAATGCCTACACGCTGCAGGGAGTTCAATGTGCTTTTAGAGCCGGTCGCATTGCTTTCCAGTTTAAGTGGGAGGGTCTGACCTACTCACTTAACTCGGCCTGTGCATCTACAGCATCGTCTATACATCTCGCCTACACCAGCCTTCTCGCCAAGGAAACAGATATAGCTATCGCTGGAGCAGCCAACGTGGTTGGATATCCACACTTATGGACCAGCCTCAGCAAATTAGGGGTATTGTCCGATACCGGCAACTGCAAGACCTTTTGCAACGACGCCGATAGTTATTATCGAGCCGACTTTGTTAGAACTGTAGTACTCAAGCGTTTGGAAGATGCTATCGCACACAACGACAATATCCTGGCAGTTGTAGCCGCTTCTGGAAAAAATCACTCTAGCAACTCTTCTTTGATTACAACATCTAATGCCAAAGCTTAGGAACGGCTTTTTCGAAAGATGATGCAGAATGCAAGAGTCTCACTAAACGACATCTCCTATGTAGATATGCATGGCACTGGCATGAAAGTTGGTGATCCAGCAGAGATAGGTACTTTGGCAAGTTTATTTGTACATAGATGTGCCGAGAAGCCTGTGGTGGTTAGAGGAGTCAAAGCAAACGTTAGATATAGCGAATCTGTGAGTTACCTATTAGGTTCTATAATGAATTTCCACTGACTAAGATCTTCTACTTTACAGGCTACTGGAGTTACTTTATTGCTAAAGTGTATTATAATGTTCCAGAAGAACATACTGCCTCCGTAAGCGGGTATACTGCATGCTCTTAATCCTAACTTTCTGCCTCTTTCTGAGATCCATATTGAAATACTATCGGAGCTAAGTACATTTAAGTCCCGGGTCTCCTAGCTGCAGTGAATCCTTCTAAACAATTTTAATGCAGCGGTTAGTCATCTATTCTGGATTTAATATACTATTACATTACTGATTAAGATTTACTTAGGGTGGTAATGCTTGTATCCTACTCGAGGACTATGCAGACAATGTGGTTAAGAACAGCGATCCGCAAGGGCATTATGTCGTTGTTACTTCTGCTAGGATACAGACTTCGTATTACAGCAATAAGGCTAAGCTCTTACAATGGCTGCAGGCAAACCCTATAGCTAGGATTAAAGATGTGGCCTATATAACTACCGCCAGGAGAACCCACTATCCTATACGCTGCACAGTTACAGCATCGTTAACCTAGGAACTTATTAACAAGCTCAAGGCTAATAGTGTAGATAGCCCAACCGCCCAAAAGTCCCCCGTTATTTTTACTTTCACGGGATAGGGCTCTTACTATGCTGGTATAGGCACTGTCCTATATAAGACTAGCCTAGTGTTCCGGGAGACTGTGAATCTCTATGCGACTATCTGTGAAGAACAAAACTTCCCTCTATTCCTGGATTTGATTACTTAGAGCGATAGTGAAATATCGAACAAGACCACTTTGGAGGTGCAACTTGCCGTTCTAACGCTTAAGATTAGTCTTACTGCCCTCTGGCGGTCTGTTAGTATCTAGCCATCAGTGGTTATTAGCTATTTGCTGAGAGAGTATGCCGCTCTCTATATCTCTAGAGTTCTTTCTCTGGCTGATGTGCTCTATCTGGTTGGTTAGCGAGCTCTTCTGATGTTACAGAGATGTAAGGTCAACAAAAGCGCTATGCTTTCCGTCTCTATGCCTATTGCAGACGTCTATACCCTACTCGAAGTACAGGTAGATCCCATATGCGAGATAGCCTGTATCAATAGTTCAAATACTTCAGTAATTAGTGGAAGTATAGAGAACATAACTAAATTGCAAACAGGCCTAAAAGGATAACCAAGAATGCTTTCAGTGCCTTATGGGTTCTATTTATCTCAGATAGATCCTATTCTGGCTGACTATGCTGCCCTGGCTAGTGGCGTCACATTCTCGGAACCAAAAGTCCCTGTTGCATCAACATTGCTCGGCTCTATCATCGAAACTTCTAGAATATTTAACGCGGGTTATATAGCACAGCAATGCCGATAGCCAGTCAATTTTATCGGCGCTCTTAAGGCTATTCAATCGAATTATACAGATCCTGTCTAGCTTGAGCTTAGACCAAGTCAAATTTGTTCCTCTTTTGCAAGAGCCACTCTATTACCGCCTCTAACCAAGATCTTGTCTACTCTTAACAATAGCACTAATGCGTGGTTATCTGTAGGAAGATGCCTATCTAACCTTTACAAGAATAGCGCAACTATAGATTGGCTTGCTCTTCACCAGCCATATGTCAATAACCTTAAGCTCATTAGCTTCCCAATAAACACCTAGGATCTCAAGGACTTTTGGATTAGCTACACAGAGACTAAGGATCAGCTGCCTGTATTAATTACAAATGGTAATAAAGGATTTAAGGCCAATATATTAACCTGTGTACAGCAAGTTATTGAGTATATCTCTCCCCCAAAAACAAAGATCACTTTCTGAGCATCACTTTGTGATCCTGGCTTCAAGACCTTGATTAACGGTCATCGGTTGCGAGGCAAGTCTGTGTATCTAGGAAGTGTTTTCTCTGAGGCTGGATTAGCAGTAGTGAATTATATCCTTCAGTTGTATCCTTTGAAGAGCCTAAAGAGCCCCATATTGCTCCTTTGATATCTTAGCCTCAAGCGTCCAATGACCTACGATCTCGTTAGTCTAGACGGCGACCTTATCACAGTTGTGGCTCCCAAGGACCTATTTAGTCAAAGTTTTAAGGTCTCATAGAAAGCTATTTTTAAGTTTTTCTAAG